>PVLD010007158.1:0-93708 GCA_004027595.1 Dinomys branickii | reverse complement strand
CAACTGTCTGACTAAATTTGCATGTCTGTATATGGGTCCATACATCTACAATTCGAAGATATCAATGGATAAAACAACAACTACTGTTGAGACCATATCACCTTGTCTATAGATTAGTTGTGATTGTACTATTTTCTATGATAATGGGTGTCTGTTTGTCAATATGTTTTTGTACTTTTATGTTTCTAAAATAAAAATATAAAATAAAAGAAGGCAGCTCTTGTTGCATCCAGTTCAACCTGAGAATTTCAGTGATTAGTCACACAATAAATGTTCTGGCTTTAAAAACTCAAAACAACAGAAACTCCCACTTCACACCCTAGACCAAGTACATTAGAATTTTTGAGGATGCGAGCCAGAAACTGGTCATCAAAGACCCACCAGGTGACTACAGTGTACAGCAAACTTTGAGGCTCACTGCTCTAAACATTCTCTACAGATAAATCTCACTGCCATCCAGGGGCTTTGAAAACCAATTACTTCTTTACTATCCCTACCAAGAAGTCTCCCAGGCCCTTAAACAGAATTTTCTACCTTTCTTTGCTCTATTCCTCAGAACCTCTCATCATCTGAGGTGGAACTTGTTGGAAAATACCCTTCAATTTTCTAACCACTGAAGTCAAAACTTTGAGAACCATTCTTGAACTCTTTCCTTGTTTTGTGTCCTGTAATCTCTTACTTCCTTTTTGTCTCAGTGTTACTGCTCCAGTACAAACTTTCATTCTACCTGAAGTTACATAATAACCTCCTAACCAGCTTCCCTGACTTTACCAGCCATCAAACAATCCATCAATCATTCACCTGACTGCAAAGTAATATAACATGGAACTCCAATCATAACACTTTTATTTTCAAGATCCTCCAGGAGCTCCCATTCATCTTTATGATAAAGCCTGAGCTCAAAGGTTACGCTAATGTTAATGACACAACTACATCAACACTACAATTTACTGTAGGCCAGGCACTGAGCTAAGCAGTTTACATGTGTCTTTAACGCTTATAACAATCACTGACAAAAAAGGAAACTGAGGCATGAGAAGTTAAGTAACTTGGCTAAGAGGACACACCAAGAAAATGAAGAAATGGAATTCAAAATCAGATTAGTTTGCTTGTTTCTGGAGCTAGATTTGACCATTTCATCCCACTACCTTCCTCTTGGCCTTGGGGTGCCATACAGTGTCTCTTGTGATATGGTCCCTGCCTACATGTCTGTTTCTTCAGCCTCATACTGTACACTCCAATGGGATGACTTGCTTTCCAAACAGGCCCAGATTTATCATGCCTTTTCAGCTCTTTCCTCCACCTATATTACACCCTCTGCATGTCCACCCATCAAATTCCTACCTGCATTTGATGAACGGGCACATTGGTACCTCACACTGTAGGATACTCCCCTCTCTGCCTTGTTTTCTCATACACAAAAACAATGATCATTATCCCTGCTAGCTCTATGTGCCAGCATTGGTATAAGACTTCCATTCCATTATGTTGTGATAATGCTTTGAAGACTATAAAGTTCTGTGCATGTGTACCCAAGTGTAGCCTCTTTTACTGAGATGGTATGAGCTCAGTTGTGTGACCAGTTTGTCTGAGAGAGAAATCTGAAGAATAAGAAATTTATCTCTGCCATAAAAAGGAATTTGGTCTTAACACATGCTCCAACATGGAGAACCCTCAGAAATATTATATTAAGTGAAAGAAGCCAGACACTCATGGCATGATTCTATTGGTATGAAAAGTCCAGAACAGGCAAATCTACAAAGATGGGAAATTGACTCATGGTTGCCAAGAGTTAGTGGGAAAGAAAAATGGGAATTGACTTCTAATGGGTAAGCGGTGCTTTTTGAGAGCTGATGAAAATGTTCTGGAACTAAAGACAATAACTGCACAATTGTGAGTACAGAAAAAACCACTAATTGTGATTTAAGAGGGTGGATTGTATGTTACATAAATTATATCTTAATTTAATTTTATTAGTGCATGTTCTCAGTACAAAATGATTACATTCATCATAGGAGCTGGTATACATACATAACATACCTTAATTCTTTTTCATCCTCTTTCCCTCTCCTCCATCTCCCTTTGCCTCTTGGGCCTTTTCTACTTCTGGGGAAGTACATATTTGTAGTATATAATGATCACATTCCTTGTGGGAATTTAGTGTATATATACAATACATTACAATTCTTTTTCTCTGATTCCATTCCCCTCCCTTCCCTTCCCTCACCTGTCCCTCCATCTCTTCATCCCCTTTCTATATACCAAAGATCTATCTTGCTATTTCCCACTATCTATCTCTCTTTTTGCTCTTTGTTTACATTTTGGGTTTCTCATATAAGAAAAACCATGCAATATTTAAGGTACCATGTCTGATTTATTTAACATTATGATCTTAGTGTACATTCATTTTCCTACAAATGACTCAACTTTATCTCTCTTTATGGCAGAGAAATACAAATGGCCAATAAATATATGAAAAACTGTTCAACACTGCTATCCATTGGAGAAACGCAAAGTAAAACAACACTAAGATTCCGTCTTACTCCAGAAGGAATGGCCAGCATCAGGAACTCAAATAACAACTAGTGCTGGTGAGGCTGCAGGGAAAGGGAGCCCTTTTACACTGTTGGTGGGAATGTAAAGCAGTACAACCAGTACGGAAATCAGTGCGGAGATTCTTCAAAAAACTAAAACTAGAAATTCCATTTGACACAGCCGTTTTCCTTCTAGGTTTCCTTCTAAAAGTGTAAAAGACATCACATTATATTGGTACATGCATCCCACATTTATAACAGCACAATTCATAATAGCTAAATCTTAGAAGGGGGCTATATGCCCATCAACTGATGAACTGATAAAGAAAATGTGGTATTTATACACAAATGAGTACTATATCTTAATTTTTAAAAAGTCTATCCTTATTGCTCAGGCTTATCCATCTGTCCCCTTTTCTTTGATGGTAACATCCCAACTCCTGCAAGGAATTTGTCATGTTTTCTCTTATTTTTTCATAGCAAAACCCTAAACATTTAGAAGCACTTGAAGGATTCCAGAGTTTCTGACTCATTAGTTCTAGAGTGGGAACTGAGGATCTGCATTTCTAACATCCTTCACATGTCCAGTCTGCAGTCTACAGGCTGTTTGCCCCCCTTTTAGTTATAATAACACATATAAAAAGGAAGTTTTGCTTTACACTAACTATATTATATGTTTTATATGAGCTCAAGATAATTCCTCTTCAATGGCTGTTACCATGAAATCAACCAATAACAAATGCTGTGGGGGCTACGAGGGAAAAGGGGCCCTTCTCCACTGTTGGTGGGAGTGTAGACTGTGCAACCATCGTGAAAATCAGTGTGTAGATTCCTCAAAATCTAAAACTAGAAGTTCCATTTGCCTTAGCTAGTCCCCTTCCTGATAGCTTCCTAAAAGAAGCAAAAGCATCATACCACAGTGATATATGCACACCCATATTTATAGCAGCAGTTTGTAATAGCTAAATCCTGGAAACAGCCCAAATAGCCATCAACGGCTGAGTGGATAAAGAAGATAATGGGTTTTTATACAGTGGAGTAGTACTTTGCCATGAAGTGTAAGTCTGAGACACTGCTAGCTAAATTGATGTACCTTGCGACCTACTCAAGGGAAATAAATCAGATACACACATGTAAATATCACATGTAATTTCTCCCATGAGAAACTGAAAGTGTAAATAAGGACCAAAATGTATAATAGACATTGGGAAATGGAAATAAAATGTTCAAATGAGAAGGGGGACAATGGGGGGAGGAGATGGGACAAGAAAACAAATAATAGAAAAATAATGGAAATAAAGCTTTGTAAATGAAGAGAGGCCGAAAAGGGGAGGGAATAGGAATAGAAAAGAAGCAAGATATATCATGTACAGGTACAAACTCCTGATGATGAATGTTGTCCCTGATTAAGTCTAGCGGTACACACATGACCAAACCTCTGGTTTGCTAATTCCAAAATGCTGTTATGACTTCCCTCCTTTAATCCCTCAGGGCTCCCTATCCCTAAAATCCCTTTTTAGATATCCTTCTCTCATTTTTTCCTCAAAAAGAATGGTCTTCTGGCTAATTTGGGGAGGCACGAAAGCTAATGTTTTCACTTACAGAATTTTATTTACTCCTTGTAAGAACACTGCATATTGGGAACTTTTAACTCCATTTTAAGGACAAAGAAACAGAAGCTTGGATAAATTACACAACTTTAAAATGGTCAAGGAAACCCTGAGGCTCCACCCTTCTCACACCTCTAAGAGATGCCGAAGTCCTAACAGTTTCAGCATTACTGGGAAGTCCAAGTCCAAAGTCCCCTCTGAGACTTAAGGCAAACTCTCGGTTATGAGCCCCTGTGAAAGTCAAACGAAAAATACTGCTGAATGCAAAGCACGGGGTAAATACATCCATTCCAAGAAAAGAGGGATAGGGAAATAGAAAACTTGAAAGGCAAGTATTAAATTGCATAGTTCTATGTTTAGCGCCTGGGGCAACATGTGACGGTATGTGAACCTGAATGGCCATGCCCCTACAGCGTTGTAGTTGTAGTTCTCATGTCTTCTCTCTTGGGCTGGTTTTGCTCTCTCCTTGTGGCTTTCCTCAGACATTCTACATTCCTGGCTTCTCCAATTTCCTGGAGTCTCCACTGCACTTTTGGCTTCAGTCTCACAGCTTTGTGCACTAAGCCCATAGGGTTACACTGTTTGGCCTCCCATGCCTTCTTCTGAAATCTGTGTAGAAGCCCCCATACCCCTCACATCCCAAATTCTCATAAAACCGCAGCACCACATGAATGATGCCAAGGTTTGTCACCAGCTGAAGCAAGAGCCAGTCCATTTTACATTTTGCCAGTGGTTGCAGAGGCCTTCCTGCCTGCATTGCTGAGCATGCTGAACTAAATCCCCAAGAATCAATTTCCTAGGCTGCCCTTATCCAACAAAGTGCTCTGGGGATCTCCTCTCAAAGTAAAGTCTTTCACTTTTGCAGGCCAAAGGGCTGGGTCTTGTTCTTTGCTGACGTGCCCTCAAGCCATTTGCTACTGTCCTGTTGTAAAGTACATGGTTTCTTTTTAATGCTAATCTATTTAGCAATCAAGCTTTCCTCTGCTCTGTCTTTGTAGGCCCCTACTTCATCACACTTCCTCTGTGGCCAAATTCAAAAGTTTTTAAATCATTCAGCTATGCTGTTAGCTCTTCATTTTCAGGATAAACCTGGCTAGAAGCCCCAACAGTACCCTTGCCACAGGTCCAGTTTTAGGCTGTCTTATAATTTCCTCCACCAGATTAATTACTCCACTGCCTTTAATCTCAGACTCCCGCAAAGTCTTAGGACATATGCAAAATGTGGACAAGTTTTCTGCCAGAGCATAACATGCATGGCCTGGAGTCCATCTGCTAGTTGAGTCTTTGTTCAGACTTGAAACCTCTTTTGCCTGGTCTTTACTGGTTGCATTACTGTCAGTATTCTGGTCTTCTGAGGTCCAACCAAAATTTCTCATCAAGCTCAGCTTAGAACTGTTCTGGGCCTTCTCCAGCCAGTATCTCCAAGCCTTTCCAGATTCTTCCCACAAACTGGTTCCATATGCTTCTGAACCATTGGTCAGGTAGCATTACAGCAACAACCTCACTTCTCTGGCACCAAAATCTGTCTTAGTCATTTTTCTTGTCACTGAGACATAATACCCAACACCTACAATTTAAAGACAAGGTTTATTTTGGCTCACAGTTTGCAGAGATTTTGATCCATAGTCAGCTGGCTCTAAGAGAGGACAACATGGAACAAAGGGCATGGCAGAGGAGAGGTGCTCATGGAGGGCTGTCCAGGCAGCAGAGAGCATGAAAGGAAGAGCAGGGGAGGGCTGTCTTCCAGGCCATGCCCCCAGTGACAGGCCTCCTTCAACCACATTTAGCTATGAACTTATCAGTGGACGAATCCACAGATGATTATTGTCACCAGGCTGGCTCTACAAGGCTGGACAGAGAACCTATCCTACCCTTTTAAAACAAGTTTGTAGGTTTGTTGACACTTATCTTAGAAAAAGAAACTTCAGGAAGTGCCAGTGAAAAATGAAACATGCAAAGGGTTCATTTGGACACACTCAGAGAATGGAGTATAGAGCACAGGTGCTCAGAGAAGTGAGGATGCGATACAGGCTGGAGCAGGGTACCTTTAAGGGGCGTCTTTAAGATAGGTGATCTAGGATGCATATTCTCACTGCCCTTGTTCCCTGTCTATTTACTTTTTATTTCTTCTATCCTACTTCAATGATCATATCACAGTGATCCAATCACCTCCCCAAAACCCCGCAAGGCTTTGCAGGGACACCTAGATATAAACCATAACACCACGTCAGCACACTACATGCCGTGACACCACATCTACAGCATACGTGGCCTGCATGAACAGTGTTACAATGTCACTCAATTTAGCTTCATTCTAGACAATATTCATTAAGCTATAGGTCTGATTATGCTGGTTTTATGTTCCCTAGGATACATTAAAATGAATACAGAGAAATTTTTAAAAATTAATTCACACATCACCTAAAATATCTTGAATGTCACGTGCTACACACAAGCTCCTGGGAACACTAATCTAGGGCACTGTTATACCCCTCAGATTTCACGTCTGCCTAACATGATTAGGTATCTCTGAGAGAAAGCTTCGCCTCTCATCTAGCTCAATACAGATGCCCTCTGCATGGCCCTCAGGAGCTCCACGGTGGCACCAAGAACAGTCATCATTAATAGGGACCAAGAATGCATCTTTCTCTGGCTAGTGATTTCAGGGAATGGGGTCCAGGCCACTCCAAGTGGAATGTGAGAATTTAGTTGTACAATTCATCCACTTTATCAGATGGATAATGAGGCTTGAAAGGATGTGAAAAAAGGCTCACACTAACCCCAGTGCTACCTTTCACTGCATCGTGACTGTGTTTCTGGGGTACCATAAGCAGCCTCGGAGATTGAAGGCAAACGACAATGCTGAACCAGCTGCAGCTGTTGAATGCCTAATCGCCATCTGGTTAAGGTACAGATCATTCTACCAGGAGCCGGAAGACCTGAAATCAGCTTCCTGAAGTCAGGTTACGAGCTGGACACAGAACCCAAGTCACATCTCTGATTCTCATTTTCCTACCTGTGAAGTTCAAAGGTTAAGCACAGTCACAGTTAATTTTGATTGCCAACTCGACGTCAATCTTGGATTGAGGGACACCTAGGAAAATAGAAAAGCACATTTCTGGGTGTTCCTTGGCGTGATGATTTCAGAGACTATTGATTGACACGTGAGCACCTGAACTGAGTGGGCAGGGCCCATCCTGTGAGTGGCACTGTCCATTCGTGTGGGGGCTGAGATGGAACAAATGCAAGAGGAGGAGGTCACCAGCACAGGGTCACGCTCTCTCACTCTCTGTTTCCTAGCTGTCATGAGGTAGAGCAGCTTTCTCCCAGCATGCCCTTCTGCTATCATGTTCTGCTCATCATGAGCCCACAATAGTGAAGCCAGCCAACCATGGACTGAAACTCCGAAACCAAAATAAACCTATCCTCCCTTTAGCTGACTTTTCTCAGCTATTTTGTCACAGTGGCAGAAAGTTGACTAACACAAGCACAAATGAACCTTGAAAACATTATTATATTTATGATTTCATGTGAAAATACAGATTAGGGAAATCTATGTGCCAGGTACCATTATAGATCTTGGGATACATCAGGAACAAAACAAACAAAATTTAATACCCTCTTAAAGCTTATATTCTAGTATATGTTCCTACAAGAAAAGAAGTAATGTTAGAAAGTAGTAAATGCTAAGAGGAGAGGGGAGAGAGGAAGAGAGAGAGAGGGAGAGAGAGGGAGGAAGAGAATGAATTAGCATTAGTACTTCCAAGTTGGAAATCAGGGATCAGGCTGAGTTTCATTTATTCTGAGATCTTATTATGGGCTCTCCCATACTTACCTTAAGAAACCCAGGGGATTCTGCTATTTTTTCTAATTCTCTCAGTCAAATCTTTTGTTAAATGCTTAGCCACAACTGGAAAAGACACATCTGGAAAAATATCACTTTCTCAGTCTGCTCTAATATCTACACATTTCTTCAGAAAATGATTACTGATCAGAAACAGTGTGCCAGATACAGGGGTTGTGGGAGACACTGAGACAAGTAAATACAGGTTTTGTCCCCAAAGATTATAAATTCACGAGGGGAGTCACAGATATAAATGGTTAGTGATAATTCAGAACAGAATGGGAGCAGCAAACTGCTAGGGACCTCAGAAAATGTTGCAAGGTTTTGCATCAACCTTTGTAGTTTCTGAAGCACCCTCATGGGCATAGATCTCGTTTGGTGGTCACCTCACAATCCACCTAATCCACCTCCTCTTATGCTTTCACAGTGCAATACTGAGCTCAGAGGTCTTCCCAGGTAACCTCCCATGTCAACAGCACAGGCCTTCACACGTCCTGGTTCTAACCCTGACTCTCACTAACCATGTGGTAACCTAGCATCCAGGGACAAGTTATCTTAAACCTCTCTAAGCTTTACTTCATCTACAAAGCAGAGTTGACATCACCTACCTCAGAATAAATTAGATTATATATACACTGGTTAAAACCATCCAGGTTTGTTAAAGAAGCCCCACTGATCATAATATGCAGTACGGTTGAAAACCACTAAGGTAGAATGAAGAGGGCTGAGGAACCAATGACGTGGCACCATCATTTCAGGGGCCGGAGGACCATGGAAGCCTTGAAGGAAACTAAGAAGTTCTCAGAAGCCTGAGAGAAACCAGAGAAGCCTAGGGAGAAGAAAAGTTTAAGAGGACTGTGGAGACAGTTTAATGGTATCTCAATCAGTTAAACTTAGAATAAATTTGACTCAGCAATTCCTTTCAGTATTTACCACAAGAATTAAAAGCGAATGTTCGAGCGAATTGTACACCAATTTTCATAGAGCAGCATTCATAATAGCCACAATGTAAAAACAATTTAAAAGTCCATCAGTGGATGAGTGGATAAACAAACTGGTATATCCACACAATAGAATGTTATTCAGTCACTGAAAACAATGAAGTAGTGATACATGCAATAATGCTGACAGACGTTGAAAATGTGCTAATTAAAAGAAGCCAGGCACACAAGTCCACATGTTACATCACTTAATTTTTTAAAAAATGTCCACAATAAGAAAGCTCATTGAGAGACAGAAAGCAGATTGGTGGTTGCCACCAGGGCCTAGAGGGTAGAGGGAATGGAGTGTGGACTGCTTACTGGATCTAGGAATTCTTTTGGCAATGGTAAAACATTTCAGAACTAGCCAGTGGCAATAGTTACAAAACACTGAGAATATACTTAATGCCACTGAATTATATACTGTTTAAGATGTTTAAAACAAGTACATTTTATGTTATATATTTTGACATTGATATAAAATCAGTACAAAACCAATCGCATCAAATATAGCCAAGAGAGTCAAAACATCTGTACTGAAAAGGGCCCACAGATTTGGCAATTAAGACCTTGATGAAAACACATTCTCCGTTGTTGCCCGCTACTACACACTCACACAAAGTACCCAGGAGATGGACTAGAAGGCTGTCAGGATCTTTAGTGTCCCCCTGCCACTCAGTGGGAGGCTTTTTCCTTCTCCATCGACTTGATGATTATTACAAATGCCATGAACTTGTGTTTTTAAAATTCTCTTGACAGCCATCTGGGCATAATTCAACAAGGTTGTAGAATGTGAACTCAAAGTCCAGATTTGTTTTCATACTATAAATGATTCATCAAGTGTCATCAAATACAACTAATTTTCAAAAGCCTCTGGGCATGTTTGATACCATGAGCATCAAAAACAAAACCCATAGCAACTATAGTGCTTGGGAAATTCAGACTGAAGACTCCCAGAGCTACCACTTACAACCCCAATGGACCTCGATGTCTGTCTGAGAAAGGAAGGCAGGATTCTAATCCTATAATGCTAAAACAAACAAACAAACAGAAACAACTATCTATAACCAGAGCACAACACATTAGGAATGGCTTCCAGGGCTGGGCCCAAGTTATGCTGTGGCATCACAGCTTTGTTCTGCCCTTGAGGTCTCTTCTCTTGAAGTGTGCACCCTTCCTGTAGATTTAGCTTCTGGGTCCCAGTGTGTGTTCTTCAGGTCTAGTTCCTAGAATTTAGACTATAGCTTAAAGGGTGTGCAGCCATCTCAAGTCAAGGGATTTGGCCCAAAACTCAATACACTTTATTTCACTCTTATCAAGGCCTTCTCTCTACTGCAATCTGTGGTGGATGTGATAGAGGAAATCCAGGAAAACCAGACATGGTCTTTGCCCTTGGAGCATTTGTTGTGTCATACAGAAAAAGACTCGCAGACAACTGTTAGCTAGTACAATGCAGTGTGGGGCCCACATGAAAAGGATGTTGAAAATGCTCTAGGGAGTCTAAGAGGCAGTTCCTGCCAAACAGCCCAGCAGTATGTGCCTTGTTCATCTCTGCATGGGCCCTGGAAACAACTGGCTTTCGTCAGACAGCCAAGAATGCCAGGTGCTGCTTGCCAATCAGGGCCCTGTGTAAGGTTCAGGCCAAAGGACCACTCTGGCTATCTTCATTAAGCCATAATTAAAGATTCTGCCCAGAAACCTCTTCTCCCTTCTGCAGAACTGCCCAGTCTATAGAAAATGATTCGGGGAATTAGATCAGCTGTTAGGAGATGGCAGCCATCATAAGCAGCACCAACAACTGTGAATGAGTGCCAGCTGGACTAAGGGATCCCTGGAAAACACAGGGCCCAGAAACCTGGAAAGTCGGACCTCATTAAACATTCTGCCTTTAGTCCCCAGCCTCAGTAGACAAAAATACCTAGTTTGGACTGTCCCATTTGTGAAACTTCATGGAGGCTATCATGGCTGGGAGTGTTGCTTAAGGAAAGGAGAAAAAGGTCACATAGCAGAATGCTTACTGAAGCACTGTCTCTAAGAGAGAAAGACAGAACAACTAGCAACAGGAGAATGGCTAAGTCACAGCACATCCTCTTTCTTTGAATTCTGAAATAATGCTAACCAGAAACCATACAGTATTCCACAAAGCGCTATCAAGTCAAACTCTTTGATTTAATGTGTGGCATTAAATCACTATAAAGCCATATCTATATGCTATAAAGCCATATCTCTGCTCTGAGAACAAATATAAAAGCAAGGCTCGGCAGGAAATACAAAACAAGTTTGACCCACTGGCTACTGGTTTAGGTAGTAACTCCTTTTCTTCTTTGTTGTAATTCCCATTATTGTTGTTTGTGCGGCAACGACCCCTCTTTCAAAGGTCAGAGAGATGATCTCCAAGAAGAAAACCAAAGCTCTGAAGGGTGAAGTGAAGACTCCCTAGGCAGTGACAATGTTGCTGCAAAATGGCACCCACCCGAGCACAAGCAGGTGCACAACTCACATTGCTCTGGCATTTCCTACTGCAAAACCTTCCACAGGTCTCTGTTCCCAGCACCGTATTCCCACCTCTAGATCTAAACAGATTCTAAGGAGCCTGGCTCCTCAGTTCTATCATATGATTGATGGAGAGGCCAGAGGTCATAATGCAGCTACCAAACAGCTCACAGAGGCACCTATATCACGATCACCAAACGCTCTACTCCAATTTCCTATGGACACAACCCAGGCACCCATCTGAGAGTTTTTGTAACCTCTCCCCCCACAATCCAAATACTGTCCAACACCTCTCAATGTGACCTGCTGAATAACTCTCGAGTTTCTACTTTCCATCCCCACTGCCATCACACACCCTCCGGCTGGCATGCTCCCTTAAAATGATCATTGAGCGCCTGTTCTCTCCACCCTCAGTCTTGCTCTTGCCCCAATCTATTTCACATACCAGAGAGCAATCTCTTTCTAAGATGTACACCTTAACTTGTCACTTGCATAAAACTCTATGGTGTCAGCTCATACTTTTTAGGATAACTTATCAGCTCCTTACTGTAAACTCTGAAGCCAGACCGCTTGGCCTCCTATCCAGCTTTGCCACATAGTAGATCTGTAACTATGGACAGGTACGTCATCATTGATAAAATACTGGTGACAATAGTACCTGGCTCAAAACGTTGTCACAGGCGCTAGTCAGTGAATGAAAATCGCTAGACATGATGCCTTTAAGGTAGAGAAGAGCTCCCCAGATGGCAGCTGCTATACCTTCTTTTGTAGTGGTGATACTGGAGATTGGACCCAGGGTACTCATGCGCAGCTATAGTCCCCACCCTTTATTTTTCTATTTCATTTTGACCCAGGTTCTTGCTAAGTCACTAACTTGCCCAGGTTGAGCTCAAATTTGTGATCCTCCTGACTAAGCCTTCCAAATGCTGCAATTACAGATGTGTCCCACGATGCCCAGCTTGCTGTAATTATTTATGGGCCTTCAAAGACCTATCTATTGAGGTCCCACTCTCTTCTCCAGCTTCTTTGCTTTATTGAAACATAATTGCATGCCATACAAATTCAGCCATTTAAAGCGTACAAATGAACATTTTTCACATACTCATGGTGTTGTACAATTGTCACTATAATCAACTTTGAAGCATTTTCATCACTCCAAAAAGAAACCCACATCCATTCGAAGTCACTTCCCATTTCCACCCAACAACCCCTGCAGCCTTAGGCAACCACCAATCTACCCCAACTGCTATTTAGGTTTCAGTTTATACCCTACTTGTTACTGAGTTTTCTCTGACTTCTACCTCTGGCAGGGGGCTCTCCTAGTACCTGGTACCTTCCCTTTCTCAGAACTCTACTTGATTAGGGCCAGGGATATAGCTCAGTGGCACAAGCGCCTGCCTGGCAAGTGCAAGGTCCTGAGTTTAATTCCCAGTACCAAAACAAAAAAGAAGAGAAAAAAGGAACTCTACTTGATTGTTTACTAGTATACATCCACTGCTAGAATGTAAGTTCCTCAGGAGCAGAGCCACTGTTGTCTGATTCACTATGAATCTTCAGTGCTTCATAGATGTTCAGTAAATACTGATTGAATGACTGAAGTCAACAGTGCTAGAAAGCCAACGCCAGGCCCTATGAAGACAGTCCTACTGAAAAAATTAACAGTAGCAGTCTTCCCTCTACTACAAACACTAGAAGTAACAACACATTTAAAAGTTCATGACACTCAGATTTCCTACAACCGTTCCCATCATAGCCACCAGTGAAATAAGACAGATTATTGCACTTTAGTTTGGTTCAGGCACTGTACTAAAGTCAGTCCCGGGGGAGGAGAAAAAACAGCTGTGGAGCAGGAAAAAGCAAGCAAGAGCCACATTTTAGGTGTTCGCTACTTGTGGATTACTAGCATGACCAAGTGAAATTAATACAAATACATTTAGTTTAAAAGAAAAGGTGAAAAGGTGGGAAAGAGTTAGTTCTGGACATTTCCTACAAGGCCATTCTGTTAAGCAATTTCTATTTTCTTACAGATTCCCCAATATAAAATCAGAGCTGTATCCTCTGGACAATAGCCTATGCCCTGCATGGTTACTTCAACATCCAATGACTACCATAAGAAAAACAATTACTTCCTAATTAGACATTAAGATAAATTTTCAATTTACCAACACAATGACTGCTAAAATGTAGTTACAAAATCAAAATAGCAGAAATGTCCATCCCCAGCCACTATGTGTCCATCTATTTGGCCCACTGATGGCAGATTAATGTTCCTGGAAGCACAGCTCTAGTCACACCTCACATTTACTGAAAACTTTTCAATGGCTCCCTCTTGCCTTCCTGATAATGAATAACCCTAAAGTGGGTACATGAAGATCCTCTTCCTTTCATCACTGACCTATTTATTTGGCCTCATTTCTTTCTAATCACCTGCAAATAACACCAATCCGAATAAATTCCACTGAGTGCCCTTGCCATACTTTTATCTTTTTCTGCCTCTGCCTAGAATGTTCTTTATCCACTCCAAACTCCCCAGGTTAAAACTCTACCTCCTTTTAGGCCTTGACCAAATGCCACAGTCTTCAGGACATTGTCCATGAGACCCGCTCCATAACACATGCTCTCTATTGTTGCTCGGGCTCCACAGCCCTCTTACTAACCTGTAGTTTTTACTGGACGGCTTGTAGTTATTTCTGAACACGTTTGCTACTTCCTTATTAGCCACAGACTTTAATAAATACTTCACATATGTTATATAAATAGAAGGTACTAAAATGTGTTTTAGCTGGGCATGGTGGCACACACCTATAATCCCAATACTCAGAAGGCTGCGGCAGGAGTATCATGAGTTCCAGGCCAGCCTGGGCTACATAGTGAGTTCTAGGCCAGCCTGGACTATACAGCTGGACCTTGTCTCAAAAACAAACAAAGAAACAAACAAAAACTCATATAATATTTGTTTTTTGAGAGTGTTTCTATTGAAATCCTTTGTTTGCTTCTTATTATTGGCTCACATGTATTGGCTTCTCCTAGAGCATGTGTATATTACAGTAGCTGTCTCAAGTCATTGCTGTACCTGAAACAGATATTCAACCAGAAAATCTCCACTCTCTTGTCTTACATACTATAATCCCACAAATTTGAAAACCTGTGGGCAGTTTAGGTCCAAGAGTATTTAACAATTATCCTATCTCTATATAAAATGATTACAGATACTGGCATTTGAAAGAACAAATGTAGAAATAATTACCAGTTAAACTTAAGAAGAACCCTTGACAATTACATTGCCATCATGAACAGAGAATGACCCTTTACTCAAGGCTTCATAAATGTCAAGTGCTCTGTACCAAATACACCATGGAAAAATATAAAAAATATACCAAGTACATATTACAATTAAAACAGCTTCCTTTCTGAGAACAGTCTAGAGAAGGTAGGGCATGTTTCAGAGTGAGAAATCACCAACTCACCAGTTGAGCGAGCTGAAGGGACTCCTCCAAGGAAGGAAACCTGTGCCTCTTTCCCATGCTGGCACCTCCCCTCTATCGCTGGACTCTGCTCCCGGGCCTCCCAGCACATAGCTATTTTTAAAGACAAAAGGCCACATTCCCAAAATTACAGCCACAAGAATGTGAGTATCAAATGACTTTCCTGAAGCCAGTCAATAAGCCCAAGGGAAAGGGACTGTTGGGCCATGTGGGCAAAGGTAGATGATCTCTCTGGGGCCTGGATCCATTGAATCAGCTGGTCCTGGGCAGCTGCAGCTGTGCCACTCAGCACAAGGCCAGCTTCTCTCCCTTCAGCACCTCAGGCCCAGAAGTCCTCCAGACATCCCGTTCATCCTCAAGATCTCAGCCACTTGAGCCAGTTAAGAAAGGAAACCCTAGGGCTCCTTAAATGGCATGCCAGCTTCCTCTGTGTTAAGGGCAACACAGAAGATGATGTCCAAGGTTTTAGGATTCATCCGTTTTATGTTTGTAGAGTCTATTCTATGCCACCTGATACTTGGACTCCTGCTGGTTCTGCCTGGTCATCTTCAGCTAAGATAATAGCAACAGCATTAGCTTGCTAAGCCTCACACATCCTAGAGAGGTAGGTCAGCCCCAAGCCCATTATCCCCCCTTAACAGATGGGGAAATGACGCCACAGGAAGATTAAATAACCTTCCCAGCCACACATAGCCTGCTACAGGTGGAGCATGAGATGATCTCACCCCTCGCGCCAGCTTGTGAACAGAGAATGCTTTGGATAAAGCCCTTTGAACTCTTTCTAGGGTCCTCTGCAGTAACGATGGTTTGCACAATGAGACTGAAAAAGAAATAAATACAGAAATAACCTTCTCAAAACTGCTCCAATTGTATCTTCTCTCCCTGTGCCCCCCAAAACAGTCAGAGACAAATATTTTTAGTACACAATATTGAACGAAAGATGGTGTGAAAGCAAATGCAGTAAGAAGACAGAACAGGCTGATGGGCAACAAGGGACCTCGGTGAATAGAATCTGAAGAGAGGTTAGGCTAAGGGGGTTCTAGCCATAACCTCTGGCCTCTGTACTTAAAAGAGCTCCACACAGACTGTTGCCTGAAATTGTGCACTGTGCTTTGCTGCTGATAGGCACTTAGTGAATGCTGATGAGGCAAAATGCAAGAAAACAATTTAATTCATGGGGAATGCAGAGCAACGGTGAAGAAGACTCCCCCAAAACTGCCCCTATTTTCTTTTATTGATTGCTGTCCAGTCAGCTCCTAAGCTTAACTGTCTAAAATTTTGTTATGTGGCCCCACATGGAGACCATAATACTTGCCATCAGCTTCTCCTCCAAAAACACTGTGAAAACTAATGATGAGGTAATGTCTGTGCAGTATGCGGAGTACTGTGAAGATGTGTGGCAAAAGGCATCAGTATAATTAATATTTAATAAGATGCTACCCAGCTCTAATCTCTTTTTCTGCAGACTAATGTTACGTCCACAGGATAAGGTGAGGCCAGATTGGCCCCTAAATAAACCTTTCCAACAGACAGCAGCCAACTCCACTGTACTCTCCTGAGTCCCTTATGTCTGGTTAATTGGGTGTAGGATACCAATGATGCAGAGATGGTTTCCAACAGGAATCCAAGGTTGTCAAAGAACTTGGGAGCAAAATGCATCAGGTAGAATGGCAAAAGGACCTCAATGGGTGGTTTTCCTTGGGACCTCATTTCTAAATATGAGAGTGAGTCCAATGAAGACTTCAAGGGGAATTATTTTAGCAAAACCCACATCCTAAGCCAGTCAATATTTTTAGGTCTAATGCAGTGCCCAAGAAAGGAAGAAATAAGAATAGCTCTGTGGGTTCAATTACAAATGGAGGGGAGAAAATAATTTCAAAAGTTCAAGGGGAAAAAAATCAATCTATTTCCTCCCCCTAACACTTTTATTTCTATAAATATACTCACACAAATGGACCTAAGACCATTCTTCCTTCTAAAAACACTACCTGTCTGGAATTTGCAAGATAAATGATGTGCCCAGCTAGCTTTCAACCCACTGAAGCTCAAACAATGCTCCCCAAAACCTTATCTCTTCCTCTAACTCTTATTTCCCCTCTCTGATTTTAAAATTAATACATGTGCCTGTAGAAATTTTTGTTTGTGTTTTAGAAAGGACAAAATAACCACTAAAATCTACATGTTGCTAATTATCCTTCTAGCCCTTTTTTGTTTGTGTGAAAGGATACTTTTTCAATAGAAATTAGAAATTCATTATATATATTGATGGATGGCCTGATTTCTTTCTTAAAAGCATGCTGCAAACATCCCTTTGCCTTTACTATTCTACAATGTCATTTTTTTATGTCCTATAGATAGAAGTGTCATTTTTGAAACTAATCCTCTATTGCAGGACATCCAGTTTATTTTAAATGTCTGTATTATAAACAAAGTTGAAATAAATACCTTTGCCTAATACAACCTTACTTATTTTTTAAGGCTAAGTTTCTAGGGCAGGCATTGCTGGGTGAAAACCTGGCCATGAGTTTTGAAAGCTTTGATAAAACCCAACTGCGCCCCAGAAAGCTTATCCCAATCTTGTCCCTCAGCCAGCAGTAAAGCTAATACCCTGCTCAATCATTGACCCCTAATTTGGAGATTTATAAAGGAGTGATGTTACTTTTATTTGACGTTCTTTTATTATTCCAGACATATATTTTCCCCAAAGGGGTTTAGTTTCCACAGCATTTTTCAGACTATTTTTTATTATGTGCTTCTGATTCTCAGAAGGACAACATTTTACTTAACTACCGCTCCAAATGGTATTTCCCGGGCTGGGATATAGCTCAGTGGAATAAGCGCCTGCCTGGCAAGTGCAAAGTCCTAAGTTTGATCCCCAGTACCGCAAAACAAAACAAAACAAAACAAACAAACAAACAAAAAAATGGTGTTTTCCGTACCACCTTCAAGGGCAGCCCTGTGGTCTCCTTGCTCTGAACCTACCACCCTCTTTTCACCTTTGTGTTCTCCATTCCTCTATCAGAAAACATTTCCTAGTTCCAGTAGGTGAGTGAGACATAGAATCCATCAGTTATGGATTCAGTCATTCATTTATTCAGCTGGTGTCTCTCAGGGGTCTGTGCTGCTTCTGGAATCATATTAAGAGAGAAGTATACACAAAACATTATTTGAAGCCAGGAGAGGGAAAGTAATGAGGTAAAACAGCAGAAGTACACTTGGGCTGAAAGGTATCTAGTTTTACTGTAGGTAAGGGAAAAGAGAAGGTCAAGCAATGGGAGTAGCATGTGCAAAAATCCAGTGGCATGCTAGGGCATCCTGTATTTGAAGGAATATTTTCATTATGATGATATGACAAAGAGAGGCTGAGGATAGACTGAAAAGTTAACTCATGCCAAATTTATGCACTGAGTTTTTATCTGCCAATCTGCTTCCTTCCCCCTGCATTGCAGCTCTGGCTTGGAATCTCTGCCTGGCCCAGTTACCACAGACTCTTCCAAAAACCTTCCTCGAGAACACTGCTCAGCATACATCTATCCAGACCCCTCTGCCTGGGATAGAACTCCCGGCATATAAACTCATCTATTCAGCAATCCCCAGTGAAGAGATGACTGTTTACAGACCCTTGGGTATAAGTTTTACAGGTCTAGCTAGAAATGCCTGGCTAGTGATACATTCTCTCATATCCCTAGGCTCTTAACACTGGGCTAAACCTATCTAATAGGCAACTGATAAAAGCTTATAGAATCTAACTAAATTAAATTAGGCAGAACAAATGCAAGAGAGGGGATGGACGGACACAGGTTGGATGTATCTAACTGTCATGGAGACAGCTGAGAGAATTGAAACTGCTCTTGAAAATTAGGTTTTGAACACAATCATGGCAAAAGATGGATTAATTCTCTTTAGGCATGTAATTCTGCATCTACCTAGACATTTCTCAGTTAGACTTACAAATAGTGCTTGTTCAGCTGAGCTGCATATCCCAAAAGATTCTGTGTATTAAGGTTAATCTACTCTAGAGATTGACTTTTTCTCTCCTTTGCAGGAAGACCAGAGGAGGAAGGAGGAAAGAAGGGCTCTAAAACAAGACATCTCTGTTGGGATTTTCTATACCAGTAATTCCAAATCAAAGCAAAAAATCTTGTGAGGATATTAATGCATATTAACTATACAGAATATTAGATAGCACTGCGGTGTTTTCATATGTTCATATAATATACTTTGATCACATTCTTCTTTTGGGAGAACCTATTCTACATCATTCATGTTTTCCTTTAGGCAACAAACATTTCTAGATAATTCTTCATGAGGGCAGAAAGCTCAAACACTCCTCAAGAGGCTAGCCTCTCTTCATTCTGTTTCAGATTCCCTTAGGCCTGGATTCATCTTCTACCACAGAATTTTCTTCAGCTTATTCACTAGTTTCTCCCTGCATGAGGCTGTTACCTCTATGAGGCTAAGGGCTATTCCTGAGGCCTAGAGTATCACCCTCCAGGAAGTAGATGATCAGTCCCTGTTATGGGAATGAGTATATATTCAGGCTGCAAAGGACATGGGGAATAACCCAGGCAACAAACAGGAAACAGGTCCAGGCAGGGGAAGTGCCCTCCAAATTTCCTTGGGGAGTTGTTGATAATCAGCAGGCAAAAGACAGAAGGATGTCAGCAATGATTTAAGCCTGAGGAATTAGGAAACCGGAGGGACTTGGAGTTTGGAAAGGATGACCATGTAGGGAAAAACTAAGCTTGGTTTTAGATAGGCTTTAACACAGAGAACAAGTTTTATGGCTCATCTGCAGACATCCCCTCAGATAATATAAAAATGAAATTCACAAATAAGCAACTAAATAATAACCTCAGTTCATGGAACTAATAAACCCAGGCCCGGTTGGAATCAAAAGTCCAAGCACTTTCTTCTATGCCTCACTTCTCCTGTAATCCTAGTAGTAAGGTTACCAAGGAAGAGCCAGCTAAATAGTGGGCCTGCTCGGGCATGTCCCAGGACCATGCAGCAGCTCCGGATGTTGGATATTAGCTCTGTGGCATCTTCATCTTCTAAGAATGCAGACAGCAGGTACCACCCTCTGAGTTCTTGCTAGCATTTCGCTGCCAAGGCAAATTGACTCCAGGATCAAGTATAAGATGGAAAACCACAAAGGCCCATGTTTGCTCTTGACTTAGGTAGTATACTACAGAGAAATGTAAAGAAAGCAATGGTCCTTGGGTAGCCAGATGCAACTAAGGCAGTAATCTCACTGATTCATTCATTCATTTTATCAGTCAACACAGTACACAGAGCCTCTTCTTTGGACCAGTTTCTCTTCCAGGCTGTGGCCTGGGAGAAAGTTCACAGTTAAGTGCGACAGGTTACATCCCTTGTAACTGTACAGTCCTGAAGGGCAAGAGAGCTGGGGGTGGGAGGAGAGGACACTCAGCCTAGAAAAGACACCCAGACAGAGGACTTTGTACTTTGGGGATATTTCAAAGTAGCTTCACCAAAGAGATCTGTCAAAATGGACAATCACTGTTCTTTAAACTCCTCAGGCAAAATGAGAAGCAAAGATTATCTGTCTTACTAGGTGATCATTAAACTCCTTTTCAAACTTGAGGCTTTTCCAATATAGCACTGGTTGAATGACCAAGAAGAGAGTGATCTATGGCCCTGGTAGGGACATAGTTGAAGACACCTTGGGTGCACGCTCTATCTGTCTTTCTTTATCTCTTACTCACGGGGTCTCAGCTTAAATGTCAGTCTCTTCTGAAGGCCTTCCTGGATCTCCCTCAAGGTATGGCCAGCCCGCTGCTTGGCTCCCACGGGTCTCTGTAAGGCACAGCACCTTGCCAGTTGCAGGTGGGGTAGGGCCTGTCTTATTAATCTGTCTCCTTCCTCCCCACTTTACCTACTCCCCAGCTCCTTTTCTTATCAAAGCATGCTGAACTAATTGGAATAGCACCCAGGAAGCTGCTCTGAGCAGATGTGAGATAGGAACTCAAGCTCTCAGTGGAGAGGCTGGAGCTGCTCCAAACCCAGACTCCTTCAGGCCACTGTTCATCCGGCTTTTCTTCAGCCCTGCTACCAGCTGCACCAAATCCAGCGCTCCTACTGATCTGAGGCTTTTCTGATACCCTGGAATGTCAACTGCAAACAAAGTAGTGCCCATACTTTTTAGAGAAAACATGTTAGTGTGAGTTGCATTCAGAGAGCCCAGGAGCCAGCAACAGATCTCAGGTCACATTTACAGGACAATGGGGCACTGAAAGAGGCTAGGTGTAGGGTAAGGAGATCATATAACACTTTTAGGACTGCCAGTGAGCAGCTTTCTGATTTTTAAAAGAAAGACAAGTGTATTTGGATACTTGGAAGATAAATAATTTTCTTCAAGTCCAATCTTGGAAGAAATTAAGGGGGGAATGTGAGAATGTAAGTCTTCCTTTGTGTCATTTCTCTGTCCGGAGCACATGCACTGTGGGATCTTTCCTAACTCTAAAAACCAGTAGTGAATATTTTAATAGCTTCTCCTTCCCATTGATAAAAACTCCACTGACTAGCCAGAACATGCTAGTGAAAATGAGGGTGTGGACCAGAAAGACCTGCACTTTTCTGAGCAGCCTAATCCCTGGAAGCCCCACCCAATAAGCACAATAGGGATGATCAGAGCACCAACAGCACCTTTCAGAGCAGCAGCCAGGACGCTGAAGGAGGGGGTAAATAAAACATGCTCGGTGCAGACAAGAGGCCAATGACCCTGGGAAATGGGCTCAAAAACACTCAGGAGAGAAGAGAGCTGTAGAAGTAGGGACAGTAGAACACCAGAGGCTGAATTACAGCCCGTCTCCCCCAAGAAATAAATCCAAGTCTCAACCCCAGGAACCTGTAAATGTGATCTTATTTGGAAAAGGGTCTTTCCACATGCAATTAAATTAAGGATTTTCAGATGAGGAGTTTATCTTGGATTATCCAAGTGAGCTCTAAATTCCATGACAAGTGTCCTTTTAAGAGTGAGGCAGCCGCAGGGCCCACAGCGGAGCAGCTGCAGGGCCCACAGCAGACCCGCGGCTGCTCTGCAGTGGGCCCAGTGGCTGCTCTGCTGAGGGCCCCGCTCAGGGCACCTCATGGACTGGACCCGCCCCCCACCCATAGCACAATGACGGGGGGAGCCGGGCGGTCCGCTGTGAGCATATGTGCTTTTCCACCTCCAACCATGGCAGTTTGTATACACCCCTGTATGTTATAGTATAGTCTGAGGCAGCTATATCTCTTCCCAAGGCGAGAGTCCAAGGATATAGATAAACCCAGGATTACAGTTATTATCACAGGGAAGATGACTGATTGAGTGGTAGGGCAATGGAGATGAGGGAGGAGAAAAAGTGAATGATCAAATGGGCCATCATCTGTGTAACTGAGTAACAGAGGTGAAGGTAACATTATGTAGGACAGCATCCAGAGCTAATTCCCTTCTATGTTCTCTATAATTCTGTATTTCCTCAATCGTTTTTGTATTAACAGAAGTGAAGATAACTTTATATTATACAGCATCTAGTGCAAATTCCCTACTATCTTCTCCAAAATTTGGTATTTCCTTTAATGTTTTTGTGTTAACTAATGTGAAGATAACTATGTAATACAACATGCAGTGCTAATTCCCTACTATATTCTGTATAACTTTGTATTTTCTGTATTGTTTATGGCTTTTCTGGTTCATATGTCTCCATTCTTTTGTCTTTAAAATTAAAAAAAAAAAAAAAAAAGAGTGAGGCAGGCTGGGCGTGGTGGCACAGACCTGTAATTGCAGTACTCGGGAGACAGCAGGATTATTGAGTTCGAGGCCAGCCTGGGCTACATAACATTCAAGGCCAGCCTGCACTACATAGTGAGACCCTGTCTAAAAATAAACTTTAAAAAGGGGAGGGGTAAGGCAGAAAGAGACTTGATGCAGAGAGACAATGAGACCAAAGAGGCAAAGACTGAAATGACAGGGTCACACAGGTCAAGAAATACCAGCAGCCACCACAAGCTGGAAGAAGCAAAGAAAGGAGCCCACTTACGGCCTTCAGCTGGAGGGTGGCACTGCTGACACTATGATTCTGGATTTCTGGCCTAGAGAACCACGAAAGGATAAAGTTCTGTGGTTGAAAGCAAGCCTTGTAATGATTTGTTATATTACCCACAGGAAACTAATTCACAACTGAGAAGTAGTCAGACAGATGAGGGATTTGAGTTCCAGAGTTGGGGATGGCTCACCCACAGCCGCTCCACACCAGCCACTGCTCCGGGAGAGTTTCTTACACAGCCCACAGGTGCACAGAGTTCTCCAGTGGCTGAGCAAGGAGCCCAGAAGGAAACTCATTCAAACACTGGAGTGGGCCTGTACCGTGCCAACCAAGCGAAGATTCTGAGGTGAGGCTGCAGCAGTCCTGCCCTCCTCTGGACTGATCAGACCCCTCATCTGCACAGTTTTGTCCAATTATTAGCTCTGTCCTTTTCAAGGGGTTGGGTAAACTGGGAGATTTTACACTGAGGAAATTAAGGCTTGGGGGGCTTGATCCCTGTGTGTGAATGTCCAAATGATCTATGTGGCTGTCACAGAGAAAAAGAAGTAGATTTTTGTGAGACCTAAAAGGGCAGGATCAAGGGCAATAGGGCAGCCATTGCCTAGAGGAAGATTTCTGGCTTAGCACAACAAAAAACTTTAATAATCAGAGCCAACTGAGAGTAGAATAGGAGTGCCTGGAGGATCGGCAGGTCTAAGCAGAAAGGCCGAGTGGGCCAGGGGAACTCCTGGCCCAGACAAAAGCTGCACTTGATCATCTCAGGGGCTGGCAATCCTATTTGAGGGTCTGTGGCTGGTGGCTAAACTGTCCTGTAATGTATAAAATTGGTAAACCTAAAGGAAGGAAGGGAAAAGAGAGAAAAATGCAGGGTGGCTAGACTATTACTATCTCTTATTTCATCATTGAAAAGGAAAGTTTGTGCTAATATCAGTTGGAGAATTTTTTATGCTCATGTCTTGTACTCCGAGTAACTATGCAATGTATTAACTATTGTTATTCTCCTATTATTTTATCATGAAATTATTTTACCTTTTTTCAATAAAATAAATAACTGGCAAATCTAAATTTTTAGCATTGAATAAGATATACTGACACTAAGAAACTTATTATACAGCTTTTGTGAGGAGTTAAATACAGAAACTACCCAGAAATGAATTTGAGAAAGAAATTCTTCTAATATCTATGTACAAAATGTTCCTACCCCCAGGAAGAAAGAGGAAAAGCATATATCTTCACACAGACATTACTTTCTAACTGCCAAGGGCCAATTGTACATCCGCAGGAGCCAGGGGAGCCCTGGACAGCCTGGGTATGACATTTTTTTCCCAGACAACAGACACTCTGGCTACCAATTAAACTATTTTCTTAAGAATGAATACACAGCATCCTCACCTTTTTCTCTTTGTGGTCCTAGAGATTGAACCCTGAGGTACTCTACCATTAAGCTGCAACCTTAGCCCTTTGTATTCTGAGGCAGTTTCTCTCTAAGCTGCCCACAGTAGCCTCAAACTTGTGGCCCCTTTGCCTCCGCCTCCCACGTAGCTGTTTACAGGTGTGTACCTGTAAACTGACAGCACCTTCATCTCTACTTTAATAACTGCCTTTTCATTTGCATTCTTGTGAATTCTACATTCGGAACAAAGAAAACAACAAAGTAGTAACTCAGAAGTTTAATGCATTAATGTTTACAAGTCAGCCCTGGGCAAGGTGTTTTTTAGCGGGGGTTATTACTGCTGGTTTAGTAGGCTGCAGACTACACCCTACTTTCTGGATGTTCAGAATAGGAAGCACAGTATGTCTCATCTGCCTGTATGTCTGTCTTCTCTTAAGTCAAAATCTCAGAGAACGAAGCACAGTTGGATCTGGATGAATTTCTCTGAAGCTCTTTCCATTCACAATTTTCAAAATTTGTCATATTTATCCTTTTACTAAAACAGTTGAGGTTCTCAGATCATTTCTTAAGAGAAGTCAAAAGAATATACTTCCATACCTTTAGACTTACCACCATATCATTTTCAACCTATAATTAGTTGGGTTTTTTCTCCAAAAGAACAAATGTTAAGGACATATATTACTTAGCAGCCAGCTTTGGAAATGATTGGAAGCCTGAACCATTTTTAACCGCTGGCAAAATATCTCCAAACATCAGATGGGTCTGAAAATACAGTGTCACTTCATTGAAAATAATGGCTACTGCCCTCACATCAATTGGCCAAGCACCTAATCAGACTTCACACTGTCCTTCAGTCACTTAAAAAAAATCCCTCACATTTGCAGAGTTGCACTATGCAATCTGTAGTCACCAAAACAAACCAGTATTGCTTCTGCCTCTACAAGCATGTATTGTTTGTTGTATATCTTTGAATATAATAGAACTATAACTACCACAATTGTACATAAATCAAAATTTTATAAGTTGAATGGTGTTAAGTATATAGGCATGTTTGGTATTTGAAAGTTTTCCGTAACATAAAGAATGCTTTTATAACATAAGCAATTATGGTCAAAAACTTGAAGGTTCAAATCTTACATCATACATCTATTTAAAATCGGCCACATTGAAAGGCTAAATTCAAACTTCAGACTCATTTTTGAGGCTGCATCACCTCTTCACTGAACAGAGGCTCTAGGTGTTTGGAGGCATCAGAATGCCACAAGCAAGTTCAGCAGAGGACCACACGCAACTCCTAGACAGCAGCACTGTGTTTGTGGCTTCACTCAAACCACTTTATATCTGGAGAAAATCATAGGCTTTTGTCAATCTAAATAGCAAATACATTATCAGGTCTACAATAGTTCTAGGTTGGGTTCAAGGTTGCCAGGTGTGGTGCATGCCTGTAATAGTTCAACAGTTCAAGGTTGCCGGGTGTGGCGCATGCATGTAATAGTTCAATAGTTCAAGGTTGCTGGATGTGGTGCATGCCTGTAATCCCAGCATTCAGGAG
Source organism: Dinomys branickii (assembly GCA_004027595.1). Lineage (NCBI taxonomy): Eukaryota > Metazoa > Chordata > Mammalia > Rodentia > Dinomyidae > Dinomys > Dinomys branickii. The sequence continues at coordinate 67,766 of PVLD010007158.1, read as the reverse complement.
GCTGAGACAGGAGGATCGTTAGTTCGAGACCAGCCTGGGCTACAAAGTGAGTTTAAGACCAGCCTGAACTGCATAGCAAGACTGTCTCAAAAAGACAAAAAAAAAAAGGCTGATAGCAACTGCTTCTCCATGAGAGATATCACGTAAAGTGGGAGGTCGGAGGACATGGGGGCTGGAAAGACAGCTTCTCAGGGGAGGTAGGCAAGACCACAGAGGCTGAGGCACAAGATAAGCAGAGAAGCAGACAGAGGACAATAGCCTGGAGGCTGGGATAGGGTTGAGGGGTTAAGAATGGAGGGCAGGATGAGGGAAGTAGGGGTCTGAGAGAAGGAGACAGACAGGTCTTGGGACTTCCACACACGAAGGACCCACTGAAGGTTGCCGAGGAGGGGCTTAATGGATCAGAGCCACACATTAGGGTTGAGAGTACAGAAGCCTGATGGAAAGCGAGAGACAGAGAGACAGACGGAGGCAGAGGCAGACGTAGAGGTAGAGACAGACAGAGACAAAGACAGAGACAGGATGGAAAGCGGAGTCCTGTTTGAGGGGACTTTGGGAGTAAAATGACAGGGCTTGGTGATCACAATTTTAGTAAGGAGGGAGCGAGGGGAAAGGCAAGGTCATAGATCACTATCCTCAAGGTCACAGATGACTGTCTTCCTTTACTGAGCCCCCCTAGGGGCGCTACTCCAGGGTTTACAAGAGACAGAAGTGAGGAGAGGAGGGAGACACACACACACACACACACACACACACACAGAAGGAGGGCCAAAGAGGAAAGAAGGAAGAGGCAGAAGAGGAGGGAGAGAGGAAGAATGGTGGAGAAGGAGACGAGCCTGAAGAAGAGGGTTCACCGTGCAATATTCCCATTGCTTCCTGTCATATTATCCTGCATGTTTTCTTCCAGCCTTTAAACCTGTAAACTGTAAGGACCTTATTTACATATTTACTTTATTCTGTTTCTCCTACTAGAATATAAGCTTTAGGAAGACAGGGACCTTGCCTTTTGTTGGACTGTATCTCTGGGGCACCTAGGACAATCTCTGGCACACGGTAGGTGCTTTATGCATAACCATCGAATAAAAAAATGACAGCATGGCGGATGCTACATTGTGTTACACAGGATCATAAGGTATTGCAATGCTGTTCTTCACTGTCCTGTCCTATTCTTTGTCCACAGCTTGGAAATGCTGAGCAAACTTCACCAAGGCAGAAGGGAGCCAGGAACCAGTTTCCAGCAATATATGGACAAAGCTGAGGTATTTATAACTGTGTCTAACTGTCAAATCCTCCCACCTGGGTCCTTGAACACATGGCAATAAGCTTGTAGGAGGCAGAGATTGAGTCTTCTGATTAGCCCATCTGTAGCCTTCACCACCCAACAGTATTTGCAGGACACTGGCTGTTGTTGAGGTCAGTATCTGTTCTGAGCACCCTCCAAATAATAAAAAGCCCCCACCCTTGGAAATATGAGACAGCCTGAGTGTATATCACATTGTCACAGGGGTTCCATCTTGGTGGAGAGGCTCTAAATCAACACATAAGCTAAACAAAAAGCACCGTTTTAATACTCTAGTAGTGCCCAACAGCATGCCGGTGCTTTTATCAAATACCTACTACATGCAGCATCCTACCAGGGACTTTTTTACGTATAATCTCATATAATCTTGAGAGTTGAGAATTATCATTACTCCACTTCGGAAAATGATAAAAGTGATACTCCAAGGCTCTGGGCTGCCGAACCCCTTCCCGCTGCCCTCTGCTCTGGAGCAGTCCGCCTGCTTTTGTGCTTTGACCAGACTCACTGTTCTCATCTGTATCTTGTGCACTCCAGGTTCTGTACCTTTGCTCATACAAGTTCCTTGGCCCAGAAACAGCTTTTTACTCCGCCCTACTTGTTGAAATCTTCTTCCCTCTACCTTCCTAGAGTGCAGAATTCTCCAGTCTCTTCATTTGGAATTTACCCGTTCTCCTGTTCTCCAGAGACAAAGCCGGAAACGCCCTGTAGTATAACTCTATTCCTCAGGAGAGCCTGAGCTCCTTGAGGGGAGGGCCTGTTAGTGATTTTCATGTTCGTTTTTTCCTGAATCAGTGGTGAGAAAGTGCTTGCTGAACCACTAGAGTGAAGGAGGGAAAAGTAAGGATTACATTTGAATGCATCTGAGCAATAAAAGGCCCTGGACAAATTAGCTTGGACTACAGAGTATCATTTGGGAAAGCAAACTTATAATCATAACTGCTCCAATCACAAAACATACTCTCACCAGCCCTCTGACTCATAAAACGTGAAACGTAAAACCAGGATGTCTAGGAAGGAAATAAAATAATAAAATCACTTCCATAAGAAGCTTTTCATAGTAATGCATTTCACCCAGACACTAGGGAGACCAGTTGCAGCACAAGAGGAAGAAGATACTGGGTGAAAGAATAGAGTTCACCTTCCAGCACGCCACACTTAACCACCACACACAGGTACTTGTTTTATTGTGGTTACTCTGGTATTCACCTGTGTACTGAATTCACCAATCACACCTATGTGGAACGCCACCCAGGGGATGCCTGACTTCGAATGATTTTAAACGGTCTTGATTGAAAAACATCTCCACCATGGTTTTAGACTACATGCAAGTAAATGTTACCCTGTCAGGACCCCTAAAACAACGCATTATTTTTTCCCTGAACAAATATTTTGAAGTTTTTAACAAAAATAACTAACTCACAAACAGAAACATTTCCTGATCTATAAGCCACTTTGAAAACAAATCATTATGCTGTTGAATATTTTATGATGGGCCAAAGCACTGAAGGATGCGAGGCGAACATTCACCAATCCTTGCCATGTCTATTTTGGGACTTTCAAGGCAAACTGAAAATGGTTCCTTTATTTTCTAAACACCCATGTGCAAGTGCTAGATGTGGATTCTTGATGAAATATTGCCTGACCCTTAATCAGAGACCCTGAGGTTCCACTTCTCTGGATTTATAATTGAAGTACCTTAATGAACATGTAGCAGACACCACTTTCATGCTGTTACAAGTGACACAACTAGTGGGGTCTTGACCAAGGTCACACAGCCCGGAGGGCAGAAGGGCCACCAGGATCAACAGCCCCAACTCCTAACCCTGGGATTCTCTACTTCCACAGGCTGATCAACACTCCTCCCTGAAGACCAGCCAAAGCTGCTGCAGGTTAGCGACATGAACCCTAGAGCTAACTTCCGTGGGCCCCCAAATCCCTCTCCCCTCAGTGAACTCCGGGGTGCCCTTCGACTCACAAAATGGCAATACAGGCATGATGCTTCGCTAGTCATCCTGGCGAATCCTTCCTGGCCCAGATGTGGCTGTTAAGGCCAGGCAGGGGCCGCTAGTCTGAGGTCACTCAGAAAGTTGGCACTGGCCGCGGCCGCACCTGAATCCAGGTTTGCCTCCCGGTTTGCCGGTCCTTAAACTACAGCATGTAGACCTCGGAAACTTAAGCGACACATCGATCCTGTGTAGAGTTAACCGTGGCAGGTCCTGAGCTAGCCCGCGGACAAAGCCCCGCGCAGAGTGGGGACACCAGGACGGCAGGCGGGTGCAGGTCACCCGGGGCCAATGGTGCAGGCAGAATGCACCGTGGAGGAGAGCGTGGAGAAATCCGGGCGCCAAACAGCCTGCAGCACCCGTAGGCACAGGCCTGGGGTGTAGGGACCCGCAGTCTCCCCAAAACTTTGCGGCGCCAGGACCTCGCCCTTACCTGCAGAGGAGGTGCTGCCCGCGCCGACGCGGACCTGGAGAGCTGACGCTCTGGGTGAGGGGCGGCCCCGCCCAGCGGCGGGGACAGTAGCGGGCCGGGTTCTGGCCGTGGCTCTGCTCCGGCTTTGCTCGGGCTCCGCCTCCCGCGCCGCGGCTGCAGCCGGAGGTGGGGGGGCGCCGGGCCCGGCCGCGCCCGCGCCGTCTGGCGGCGGCAGGTGCTGAGGCTGCAGCTGTGGGGCCGCCAGCTGCCGGCGCCGCGACCCCCGCCCCGGGGGAGGAGTCCGGTACGCAGCCAACAAGGGCTCTGGAGGTCCCGGCCCTCCGCAGTAGGCGGTCCTGCTCCCACCCCGGCCCTGCTTCCGCCGACCTTCCCCAGCTACCCGCTGGGGCACGCCGCGTCCGCCGAGTTCCCACGGGGACACTGAGGCCTGGAGAGGAAAGGGACTCCCCAGGGTCATCCGGAACCACGGTAGTAGGGCCAGAGCTGTAACCCAAAACGACCCCCACGTTCTCTCCCCTGCAAGCGGATTATGTGGGACCCTGGCGGATGCAGAGGATTTTTACTCTCCCCTATCCCGGCCCCTAGCCCCGGCCCCAAAGGACCCCAGGACCAGGGGAGTTGGCTGGGATGGCACTGTGGACAACCTCTCAGATCTGGAAACTGCGCTGGGTGGGACGCTGCTTTCCTCACGCCTCTCCAGCCCTCCTTATTGGTCTCCTGAAGGGCTCCTCAAGCTTGGAAGCCCTAGACTGCTGCGGTTCCCTGAGGCTCTGCACTCAGGCCTCTCCCTGGGGCATTTCATCCATTCCCTTCACCCCACTCCTACCACCTCCCTATCCATCCCAGCCAAATGTATTTCCCTAATCAGGAACTCTTTCCGCATGCTGAAATATCTATTGAACACCTACTAGGCCCATGCTACGTGTTAGACACTGGAGATACAACTTCCATAAAACTCAACCCCTGTCCTCAAGGAAGTACATTCTAATGGGCTATTAGTACAGTGCAGCTCCCGGAACAGTGGTGCCGTCCCAGGGTACCCAGAGCACCATGCCGGGTGCCTGAGTGAAGGCCTCCTGGAGGGGCGACCTCTACACAGAAACCTGAAAAGCCACCTGGGGTTGACCAATGAAAGGGAAGAGCATGGATATAGCCTACCACTTGAAGGCTTCGGAAACAAAGACCTCAAGATGAGATGGAGCCCACTAAGAGAAGGGCCGGAGGTGAGAGCTGAAAGGGAGAAGCTGGACAGTCAGAGGGACCGACTTCTGGTCAGAAAGTTGGTGCTCTGTTCTCAGTGCCATGGCAGGTTCAGGAGTTTACAGGATGTAAGGGGTATCATCAGATTAGCCGGTGAGACCCTTCGGGGGATCAAATGGAGCACAGTCAAATGTCCTTCGCCGGTGCTGGGAGCGGCGTTGCAGCATTCGGAGCCAACCTGGCCTGGATAAAGATGAACACTGCAGCACCTACCTCTTCTCTATCCTTCATTCCTAGATCCCAGCCTTTATGCAGAAACTCTCCTGAGTGCTCTGTCTTTCAAAGGTCTCCTAAGTATCTGCCCCTAAAGCTTGCTTTTCCTCTCGATGCCCAGCCTGCTCCCACCCAGATCTATGGGCTGAGGGAGCCTCTGCTCCTTGAAGTCCGCCTCTCTCACCAGTCTCCGCTGTATATATGCCATACAAGGTTCTGCATAGGGTAAGCACATTAGGGGAACTAGACAAAAATGGAAGACTTAGAAGCCAATGAGAAAGATAAGTAAGCTTTTAAAATAAGTTTAGCAGGGCATAGCAGCACATGCCTGTAATCCCAGCACTCCGGGATGCTAAAGTATTAGACATCTGAGCCCAGCCTGGGCAACTCAGCAAATTAGCAAGACCCTGTCTCAAATAAAAAGGGGTTGGGGATGTAACTCAGCATGGAGGTCTGGGATCAATCTCAAGTACTACAATAAACACACACACACACACACACACACACACACACACTTTCCTTCACTATTTCTTACAACTGTTCACAAATCTACAATTTTCCAAAAATAAAATTTAATTTAAAAAGTATGTTGTAGATAAACATTAATAACCAAATTATGGTCTCTAGTGCAGGATAAACACCAAAGAGTGTACTTGTCCAAAAGGAAGATAAGAATGAAACCCTCTCGTCAGCAAGTACAGGCCTTCCCCGTGGAAATTTGTCCTGTCCGTCTCAGTTCCCTAGCTGCCTATTCCAGAAGTGTCCGCTTCTCTCAGTGTTTCAGGTACAGTATTTCTGTCTAGACAATGTCACCTTTGGTTCTAGGGACCCTACTCTCATTCTGACTGCTCTTCCTTCTGTATCTACTTTGCCATTTTTTTCTTACCTGCCAACCTACAGTACACTAAGGTTCTTCACACTCACCCTTGGTCTCTTTTCTTCCCTCACTCCCACCAGGCAATTCTATTTGATATATGACTTCAGCGTAGACATTTCTTCTGTGCCGCAAACTCAGACACACACAACTGCCTGCTGGACATCTCTTGAATATTCTTCTGGTACCCCTGTCTTAACAGAGCTCAAACTAAAGTCGCATCTTTTGCCCAGGGTAACTCTTCTGCATGATTTCCCTGTCTTTACTATTGGTGACACCATCTTTCCCCAGACATTTAAATTAGAAACCAAAGGGCTCTTTTAGATTCTTCCCTCTTCCTGGCACCCATACCCTGTGGTTCACCAAGTCTGGTCAACTCTGCTGCCTGGACATCTCTAATGCATGTCTCCTCCTCTTCATCTGGCTGTCCTTGCTGTAGCAGGAGCCTTGCCATTTCTTGCCAAGATTAGTCTCACCTATTGGGAATTCATCCTTCACATGCTACCTATGGTCTTTTAAAACCACAAATCTGCCATCCATCCACTGATGAATGGATAAAAAAGATTTTTTTATACAGTGAGTACTGCTCAGCCATAAAGTTAAACTTGAGACATTTCTAGCTAAATGGATGCACCTTGAGACCATACTCTTAAGTGAAATAAATCAGACATGCATGTGTAAAAATTGCATCATTTCTCTGGTGTGAGAGAGTGAAAGTGTAAATAAGAAACAAAATATATCATAGATGTTGTGAAATAGGAAGAAATTGTTCAAAAGGAAAGCAGATCTAGGGGAAGGGGAAGAGGTAAGGAAGGAAAAGAAAAAATAGGAAAAGAGGAATAAAATGGAAACAAAGCTTTGTTAATAAGGAGGGGAAGAGGGGTTGAAGGGAGGGGAGGCAAATGGGAAAAAAGAAGAATCAAGATACATCACATAGAGGTACAAATTCCCTATGATGAATGCGATCATTATGTATCTAAATCGTGCCAATAAACTTAAATTTAAAGAAAAGCACAAATCTGACAATCACTCGTCTGCTGAAAATAGTTCCATTGTTCCTTCTTGACCTAGAGATAAAGTTTTAATGCCTTGGCATTGCATTCCCACCTGTTACCCCTGCTGCCTCATCTCCACCTCACCCCATACCTCCACACCAAACACTATGTTCCCCAGGCACACCATGCAATAAAAGATCTAGAGCACACTGCTAAAAAATGTGGTCTGCGACCAAACCAACTGGGCTCAAATCACAGTGCTGCCACTTTTTAACCTGTGTAATCTAGGGAAAGTTTCGTAATCTCTCAGTTCTAGCTTTCTGCTTTTGCAGAGGGAAGATAATGAGAATACCTACAATCTACCAATGTTCTAAAAATTCAGGGCCTCTAGAGATGATAACTTCCTAGCCAGCACTATTCATCATGCTTATGAGTGTTATATGCAGTGAAGATTGTTCTACTTGTTTTACAGAAAAAGAAACTGAGGTTCGAAGAAGTAAAGTGACTTACTTTTTTTTTTTTAGTTTTATTTTAAAGACAAAAGAATGGAGACATATGAAAAATGACCTACTTAAGATCTCACAGCGTTAAAGTGACTGCCCTGAGAGTCTTATGGGATGCTAAGTCCCACACCACTAATAACTTTGCACAACCTATTACAACCCTCTGAGAGGTTTCCTCATTTGCATTTTCACCCTGACCTTCAAGATAAGCTCTTCTTCCTTTAAATACTGGTCAAAAATATTTTCTCTTCCACAAGTCTTCCCCGTCTCCCTTTGTGCCTCTGCTACACTTGGCATGTATGCGTGCAGTATAAATAAGGCACTGGGTAAACCCATTACAATGGTTTGTTAACTTGTCCGTCTCCTTGAGACCTCTTTGAGAAAGAAAATATGTTATTTCTTTGAAAATATCTTATTTTTGTCTTTCTAGGATTTCACAAGTGCATGTTTAACGAATGAATAAATCAACAAATAAAATATACGTAAGTCTCAAAAGCATTTTACCCTAACAACTGTCATTTCACTTTTAATCTCTTTTTGTGTCACTCTGAAGAGTCACTTTGGTGCAAGGAGAGCACCAAATGGAGTCAGATGTAGCAAGACTGAAATTTCTTATATTGCTATTTGGCTGTGCCTTGTCCTTCTCAGATGTCTTTCCTTTTTTTAGTGACACTATATAATAATCCATAATGAGAAGCTGTGTTGCATCCTAATGAGACTTCCTGACTAAAACATCTGTGGTTTGAATTTATTTCCCATAAGTACCATTTCAGCTAAGTTTGCTTTCTCTGTGTTAATGAGTGTGTCATTTGTTATCTATTAAGTGCCTATACCTCCCCTTTAACTGTATTAATCTTTACATTCTAATACTATTAAGAGCTGACTTAATAGTTGGCTTTTTCTATACAATTTCCATCTTAGAATGCCTAACTCTTCCAGACTGCACATCTATTGTTCCCAAAATAGAATAATTTACTGCTTCAAATTTCAGCTTTACTGAATCTGCAGTGATTTAAGACAAGTTTCTGATCTTCCTCACAATGATCAAATTCGATATGGTAGAAAGAAAGGGGGGGCAGCCAAAAGAAAAAGAAAGAAGGAAAGAAAGAAAGAAAGAAAGAAAGAAAGAAAGAAAGAAAGAAAGAAAGAAAGAAAGAAAGAGAAAGAAAGGCCCTGGCCCCATCATTTTGCATGGGCTGTTGGTTATAATTAGATGTTAGAAACATTTAAACTATATACCAGAATACAATTATGTTGGCAATTTTAATACCTTCACATCAAATCAATGAGAAGTAGTGCCAAGTGAAAGAAAGCACAGAGTCTGGGAAATAGGAAGAAAGGGAGTTTGGTGGTGTTCTTCACTAGTCCTCTTACTCAAGGGTCTCAGGAGAAAGGAGAAATGGGACACCATGACCTAGGTCTCTTTTAGACCTAAAATGACAGGGTTCCATAAAGGGTTGCCAAGTGATCAGTCATTCAATATTGTTGTGTGCCCAACTTCAATCTTTTGAAGTATAATGATTTTAATATAAATTCAGACTGGATAGGGAATACAATGGCTTGGCTAAGAGAGTGTACACATATAAACTGATTGTTTTCATTATTCAAGGTCTTCTTAAAAGCAGGGCTATAATTAAGAGGGTTTTATTGGGACTTTAATAAGACCCATGGTCTGTTAAGAGTGTGGCAGGAAGACCATTAGAATACGCCCTTTCAAGATCTATGCCCAGGTTTTAGGCACTACTTCTCTCTGCCTTGCCACATGGCAAGTCCCCTTCTCTGGGCTATCGTTTATTCTTCTATAAAAAGAGAGAATGCTGTCTGATAACAACGAAGATCTGTTGAGCTTTTCACCAAATGATTCTTTTAGATTAAGAAAGCTAAAGCGTTATCTAGTCACAAGAGACGTGCTACTGTGTTCTGCAAAAGAAACTTTGCTTATCGTGAGGATTATTTACCTATTGAGGACAAGGAAACTGTTGCTGTATGGACCGAAATTATGGCAGATAAACAATTATGTAATTACTCCTTGTATTCTAGGACACAGAAGCAGACATTCATAGGTTACTTCTTAACAATTAGAAGAAACATCCTGAGAACAGGGAATTTGGCTAGAAAATCCACTATCTGTGGAGGAGTAGAAAGAGATCAGTCTTCTAATTTTCCTCAAACCTTGCTTCACCACTTATCATAGTTATTCCCACCAAAATAATCTATTTTTACAAATGTTTTGGTAATGAAGTACCAGTTGAAAATGTCTCTATTCTGGATTGCTTCCCTTAACTCTCCTATAAACCTTGTCTGCTTATTTTTTTCCTGTTCTTCTGGTCTTTAATAAAATTGGTATTCTAATCTGTTGCTAATGCAGCAGACTTAATGACTCAAAAAACAGGATGGGATATTGATATAGAGTTGGGAGAGACCATCACAATTTAACAAAATTCAAGCTTGGGAAATTAAAGAAGGAGGATGAAGCCAGTGTGGACTACATAGCAAGTTCAAGACCAGCCTTACTACATAATGAAAATCTGTCTCAAAAAGATGTCAAGAACTTTACATCTTTCACCAGATACATTTTAATCTCATTGCTCTGATGATAAATATTTTTAGTGTTTGGGAGACAGCTTTGAATATATAGGAGTCGTTTTAGCACCTTTCACTGTTTCTTTTTCATCTCTTTGTAAAATTCTCTTTACCTCTGCTGGCTCAGCTGTTGGGAGGTCAGCTTCCGTGAGGAATGTATACCCTTAAGGATGTGGCCAGTATTGCCAGCTAGATTTGGTCTGATTCCCAAAGCTCAGGTCTGCTCTGAATTTTCTAAGTGACTGTAACTTAAATTTAAACATTTCAACAGCAGAAATAAAAAATAGGAAAAATACAGCTGAAAACTGATGTAATGATCTGAAACTATCTCACAATGCCAAGCTGAAGACACAAAGAAATAGAAATTATGAGTGAAAAGGTAAAAAAATAGATGAAATATTTAGAATACATGCAAATAACAAGAGTATACAATGGAATAAAAACAAGATAGCAGAGCAGTAGTAAAAAAAAAGAATAAAAAAAAGAAAAATGTATGGACTTTAAGAAACTTGAATTATCAGATAAAAAGTTCATTGACTACTATATATCTAAGACTTCCAGTCCTGAACAGGATGAAGTGATGTACTTCATCCTGCTAAGTACACTAAAAACATTGCCATAACATATAAACAACATAAGAAGCTTTGAACGTTGGGCAAAGAGGGAAAACCAGCTTAGAACCTCAGGATTCAAGGAACAAAACAGTGATAAATTTCCTTCTCTATATCCCAGACAGGGCCCTACGAAGTGAGCAACTAGGAAATGCCAATAGACAAAAACCAAGAAGCAAGGAAAGAAAAAAATTTTAAGAAAAGCCTGATCTCTGTAGTGCAGCTAACAAGACTGAAAACACTGTGACAATACTCACTACACCTTCCAGCCAAACACCACAGGAGCAGCTGACACATAACCTTTCCTCTTTAACTCTCCTACCCCTGGCCAGTGGAGGCTAAGTGGAAGCTTTGATTTCCACTCCTGCCCTGCTAATAATAAACCATACCTCCCACACCTCACTAGGGTGGTTTCAGTAGAAGCTAAGTGGAGAACTTGGGCCTCCCCCCTCACCCAGTGATAAGCCCATAGTTCCTCTTCTCCTGCCAGTACCCTATCACTTGAGACCTGCTAAAATAGAGATTCAGAGATCCGAAATTTGTAGGATAATATCTAAATGTCTGGAGTCTGATTTAAAAATTACTCATCATACTAAGAATCAGAAGAATTTTACCTTGAATGAGAAAAGACAATAGATGTCAAAATGGACATGCTATAGGTATTAAAATTATATGGTGAGGTTTTTTAAACAACCAACATAAAAAATATTTCAGCACACAATTATGAATTCTCTAAAACAAATGAAAACATAGAAAAGATCAGCAAAGAAACAAAAGTTAAGATCCAGATAGACACAGAATTGGAAAATTAAATAACTGAAAATTTAAAACATTGGATAGTGTCAATAGTACAGTGGAAATAAAAGAGGGTAGAATAAGTTGACCCAAGGACAGGTAAATACGAATAATATAAGCAACGGAAAAAAGTGGACTGGAAAACAATAATAAACTGTGGAATTAAATTAACATTCATATCATCTGAGTCCCAAGGAGAGAGGAGAGAGGGAATAAAACTTTTTAAGATATTCTGAGAAATAATTGCTAGAATTTCCCCAAATTTTGCAAAGATGTAGTCTAGATTCATGAAGCTGATCAAACCTTAAATGAGATAAATGCAAAGAAATCCACACCAACACATCAAGGCATGTGGACTTGATCCACATCAAGTCCATCATAAACTATGGACTTTTTCATTTTAGCACAAAATGCAAAACAAGGAAGAAAATCTTGATAGGTGAGAGAACCAGAATATGACTTAAAGAAAAAAGTAAGTTCAAATGACAGTGAAATTCTCAGTGAAACCAGAGACCAGAAGGAAGTACTGGTTAAGCAGCACTGAAAGAAAATCAGTGTCAAATCAGAATTCTATATCCAGCACACACACAAAAAAAACTTCAGGAGTGAAGGTGAAAATCTAAGAGACTATGTGGTCACTAGACCTATCCTAAAAGGATCACTAAAGGAAATTCTTCAAACAGGAAAAGATAAAGGAGTGAAACTTGAAATATCAGTAATGAAAAATAAATAACAGAAAGTAAAAAAAGTTGAGCACATAGTAGATTATCATTTTCCTCTTGAGTTTTTAAATTTACGTTTGATGATGGAAGCAGCGATGATAATATTATCAGATGACAATCTCAATGTATCTAGACATAATATTTAAGAAACATTATATTAAAAAGGAGACAGGATAAAACAACCTAAATGCAGGTAATGCTTCTTTCACTCAAAGTGGTAAAATGTCAACACCAGTAGACTTTATTATTTCCCATAATTATTTTTGTTGTCATCACAAAAATTGCCCTATAGTGACCAGAAATTAGAACCTTACAGAGAAAAGTGTCTACCCTCCTTTCTGTGTGATTTTAATCAAGTTTGATCTGATCCTGAGTGTCTTTATCAATAAAAGGAAAAATTGGATTTTTTCAGTGGTTTTTCTCACGTTGGTGGAGGGGAGACCAATAGAATCCTGTGTTAAATAAATGTATTAAACAGAAACTAGTGTAGAAGACAAGTGTAAACAGAAAACTTGAGTGAAGGGAACTCCATGATATGGTGCTATTCTAGAGCCCCTCCAGCTAAAACACTTCTTCCTGATTAAATTCTGGGAACAGGGCAGTGAGAGTTCTAGGCTCTAGCTTTGAGCCATCTCCCATGTTTAGCTTAGGAAAAGAGAGGGATGACCTAGATTTTCTTAAAAACAAGGCTTTATTCATGTTTTGTTACTATGTACTGTGCACTGCAACACTGTGCTTCAGCCTGTTCTTTGACTCAGAGGGATGTTCTGAGAAGGATATGGGCTGCACAGACATGGCTTGAATCTCAATTCTAGTTCTTGCTAGCTTTGTGACCTTGGGCAAGCAATGTAACATCTCAGTTTTCTCATCATAACATGGAGATAATAGTGACCTTGAAGAATGTTATGAAGATTAAGTGGAATAATAAGGATAAAGCACCTTGCACGGGATCTGGGGTGTTGAAGACATTCAATCCATGACAGCTGTTACTATGGATTTTTTAAAACTCCCAGATCCTCAAGACACTTTGGCTGCCTTTTCATTCATAATTTGTAGAACATGGGCCTTTCTTTCATTCTTATGTATGCAGACTTATTGTACTAAAAGAGATAAACATTTTGGAAATAAAGGCTAAAGCTTGTTTAAATATAATATGATGAGGTATAAAGAACCATGGACTTATTAATTACATTGAAGACAAGATGTGTGTGATGGATTGACAACTGGTGGTCAACTTGTAACACCCAGTTGAACTGAATCAGTGTTGTGCTGGATGTGGATGGCCCACCTGGGCATTACTGCCTACAACATAAATAGGAGAACTGGAGGGGAAAAGCTGTTGATTCGCCTGGAGAAGCTTGTTGTGCTGGCTTTCTTCACAGGAATTCTGCTGTTCTCATCAAAGGAGCTCAAGACTTCACGGTTGCTGAAGATGGCTGTGGTTCTTTATGGGGAGCTCTGGTCCTTACCTTGATCATCACTTTCTGGCTCCAGTATGATTCCCTCAGCCTGACAGCATAGATCCTTTATCCCGCTGGCATAGACTTTATAGCTTCCACCATTGACCTTTGGGCCATCCCAGTACAGATCCATGAAATTGCATGAGGCATTGTCATGGGCTGTAGGCCTCCAGATGGACTTGTGGGGGACATATCATGGGCTCTAGGTCTCCAGCTGGACTCATGCAGGACATTGCTGTGGGATCTAGGCCCTCAGCTGGATTCTTTGGGTCTTCAGTGTGTGGACATATTTCCTGCACTCTTTTGTATTTGGCTCTTTGTTTAACTTATAAAATCATTCTATAAATTTTGTGTCCCGCATTAAATTGTTTCCCTTGCAAATCCTGACTACAACAATATGTTTTCATAGTTTTGGTCCATATTAATGATTATTACATGCACTTATTGGCTTGAAACTAAACAGCAAATGTTTATAAAATAATCCATTATTAATGGATTCAAAATATTTTGTTGTTTTCAAACATAAAATATGCTTTTTTGAGCCTAGTATTGACAAACAAGAATAACATTAGTTTACAGAATTTCTGTCTTAGAGTAATTGATACTTATACATCATTATACAGTTAGGGGCACAGCCTGACCATCCAGAGCTAAGGAGACCTAAGAGTATGCTCCACTGGAGGCTAAAGTCATGGTAGATTTTCTATAATGGACCAGGAATTCCTGCCATATCCCATGAAGCTTAATGGGAAAACATTTCAAAGCGTATGGTACTTTGTCAACTGATACTAATTTGTCCATTAGTGCAACTCCAGAGGGAATTTCAGTCCAAACCTAGAGAATGGTCACTTGGGTTACAGAAATAAGTACTTATAGCTTCCATCCTCCATCCCCACAACTCGGTCCTTTGTTCAAGCCTCCCCTTTCACCTTACTACCATAGAAAGAGGCACAATATGGTATGTGTCATTAATGGTACCTTCATAATCCAAATCTAAGCCATATTTTTAAGCATATCACCTTGATGTGCTTTAAAGCCCCTATAAAGACAATTATTTTATTTGACCCTCATGATGTTTTTTATCCATTTTTCAGATGAGAAAAACCGAAGCTGACAACATTAAACTGCTCACTTGAGTTCAGAGGTAAGTGGAGGAAGCTGTACTTAGTTCAGTTCTGTGCCCAACCTTATACTGGATGTGTGGCAGCACCTTCTTGGCCTGCGTGAGTCTCATGGATTCCTTTACTTTGCTGGTTTGAATGAAGGTTGGCCATAATTAAGTATATGAAATTTTATTCACTCATTCAAGTAAAATGGAACAGGAGCATATGGATAAGGCATTGTGAAAGTGAAGAAGAGTAGAATCTTAGGAAGTGCATGTACTTTGATGCCATTCAGGCCGTAGATATATGAACACCCAAGTCCAGTGATGATAAACCTTTTAGAGCTTTCAATGATAACAAACAGCCAGCTGCCACACATGTGTCATAGGTTCATCACCACTATACCTAGTGTTCGTTAAGTGCTAGTTATTACTACAGAAATGTCCTATGGAGGACACAGAGATGGGTCAGACATGGCCCTGACCTTCAAAAGGCTCTAATAGGTGATACAATATATGTTTTCAAGTAACTGTCATAGGAGGCAGAATAACTCTGTCATCAGTTACAGAGCAGCATTAGAACTAAATTACAGGTTGAAGTACCCTAAGGAATTTACAGAGTTATTATGGAATATTTTAATTTTTCAAGGGAAACATAATCTACTGGACAGGTGCAAACTACTAGCTCCAGGTAATTGAAGATTTCAACATGAGATCATGCTATGTAGATCCCTTTCTGTGATGTCATATCTTTGCAAAGGTGACTTTTATCAGTTGCCATGATAGAAAACAAGTACTGTGCAAAACCAACATAGAATAAGAAATGAAATTGGCAATGTCCAGTAGGATTTCAAGGTTAGAGAAGTTGTGTGGTATCCAACAGGCACACACATACCATAAGTAAATATTTTTGGTTACTTTAAAAGTCAAATAATACCATAAGTTTTAAATGTATGAGCATTGTTTCTTCAAATTACTACTACATTATTAGGATTTAAGTACTTATTAAGTTGTTATTTAGGATCTAACTATTTAATATGTGGAACTGGTTGGTACTTATTTTTGTTGCAGGGTGCTATAAAATGAGGAAGTTGAGGAACACCTGCTCTTGGAGATTTCAAAGGAGGGAGTGGTCCCCTTGAGAGAGGAAATCTGGGAATGGAAAAAGAAAGAGAGACTTTGAGGAGAAGAAACATTTGAGGCAGGCGCGGTACTAAAGCGGACGTGCTGGAGCACACTGTAATGGCTCTAGCAGCTCCCTACCAGGAGCTCCAAGACCTCACCAAGTGGAGAACTTGGAGAATTTTTAGTAAGAACATGAGGCCCAAAGTTCCTACTCTTTTATTCACTTTGAGATGAAAACAGGAACAAAGATTTAGAAGAGTATCTTCAGTGGGGCTGCAGCAGGTAGTATCCTTGACTTTCTGACTGTGGTCCTAAGATCAGACTCCTTTCTCTGGGATGATTAAAAATGATGTTTAGTAGAAGAAAGATTTACTAAAACAAGATTGGTTCCTGAAAGCCTGTGGGCAGAACTTTATAATCAGACAAGTGAGCAGCCACTTTCTTGTCACCTTAGGTGTTCTCTGGGCCACAGAGGCATGGACTACTTATAAAGAAGACTCATCACTAAAAGCATTTTATTCTGATTTCCTTTAAAAAATACAGATACTGTGGGCTATTTAAACACTAATATTCAATAACCTCTTTTCTTACCTGAAACCCCTTTATCCAACTCACTATCAGGACAATCATGTGTGCTTGTATAACTCTACACTTCTCAACTCAACTTCATATCCAGCATGTCTTTTTTCTCCCAACATGTCTTTTTACTCATCATAAAGATGAAAAGTACAAGGTTCAGAGGACATCACTGTCAGCTTGCAGATGAGCAAACTTAGGCCTGAAGATAGTAAGAGACTTTGTTGAAACTTTTCTAGTCTCTCTTCCAGTTTATGAGAGCTTTATAAAATACCATAGTAATGGAGCAGAAAGCATCAGACAGAAAGAGATAAAAGGGTTTTTGATAACCTAATAAGCAATGATGCCAGCTGGCAGAGTGAATTAAAAGGGCACAGTAAACTGGCATGGAAAAGAATATGCCTCACACTATTTTATTCCTTGCAGTAGGAAATTAACCAGGATCTAAACATATGGGGAGCTGCAGGAGAGAGCTATTTGTGGCAGATTGTATCTCCAAAGATGCTGGATCAACATCACTGATCTCATAAACTCTTATTATATGACTTTGACACTCTTTCCATGAGTATAGGAGGGTGTCTTTGTTCTCTGCCTTTCAATCTGGGTAGTCCTGTGACTATGGAAGAAGTGATGCTATGTGATTTCCAGGATTAAGTCAAAAAAGGTAATACAGTTTCTGGCTGGTGTTCTCAGGATATTCATAATTTGAACATAATGACCATGCTAGTGCAAACTACCTCTTGCAGAGGAACTATAGGGAAAGGCCAGTTGTAGATGTCTATTATGGCTTGTATCTAGATGTCTTCCTAAAGCTTCATGCGGTCATAGGTGGAGATTTTTGGAGGTGGCTTGATGGAGTGTGATACTGAGATTAAGGATATGATGCTGGGATTGATTCATGGTGTGATGCTAGGACTAAGGGTGCCCCACCATGGGAGTGAGTGCTATCTGCCCTAAGGGTAGTTAACCTGGATAGAATATAAGGGACGGAAAGAGCGTCTTATGGTTGCTGCTTGTCACTGGCTGCATCTTTGCTGCTTTACTGCTTTGTTGCCTTCTGCCCACTATGAACTATTTCTCCTCTGTGATGACCCTTTGCAATGCTGTCCTGCCTTGGAGCAGGAGACTATGGACTGAAACCTCTACCAGCTACAAGCTACAATAAACTTTTCCTCCTTTAATTTTGATTATTGGGTATTTTGTCTCAGCAATGAGAAATTTAGCTAAGACAGTGTTCCAATCATTAACACAGCCAATAACAGGTCAGTGAAAACAGCTGCAGATCAGTGTTATGCTGCTAGACTAGCTTTAAAGAAAGGAGCAATTTATAGTGTTTGCCAATTTTCATTGTGTAGATACTCTGATCATGGCTGATTTCAGGACCTAAATCTACTAAACACAAATTTGGGATGAGGGCTTTCTACAACCCATGTCAAAAGGTTTCAGCCTGGTACTGCTCTAAATGATTGTAGTTTCCTGATATACACTACCAGCCTTGAGTCTTCCTAGTTGAGGCCCCAGATATCATGGCACAGAAATAAGCCATCCCACTGTGAGCTGGCCACATTACTAACTCGGGGAATATACCCTCTCCTTTGTAGGAGGGGGCTACCAGGGTGACTATTCCTACACCCCTAAATCAATCAGTTCCAAAAATCAATAATGAAAAGATCAACCTATTAGAAAAATGGACTGTTTTCCCCATCTGCCATCCCTTGTCCCCTGGGCCATTTAATGTATTGATGGCAGAGTGTCTAAAAAAGCTCAGCTATAATCCTGTCCTTACTCTGCCCCAAACCTTTCAGGCATAAATTCTCTCATTCATTCATTTATTCATTAAATATGTTGAGCAAATAAATATGCTCAACACTTGAAATATAACTGCAAAAACTCCAGAAACAAAGAAAATGGATATTGCTCCAATCTCACTGATGCATACAGTCTATTGTTCACTGAATTCTTCCTGGCATTCATCGTATGGCCCCACCATTCTGATCTTCCGAGCTTCAACCCTAGGCTCTGACATGGGCCATTCAGATGTCTTGGATGTAGCCCTCATACCCCATCTCCCTGCTGGCCTTCTACTTAGAATCTAGCTCCCTCCCTTTGTCACAGACAACTATGCTTAAGTCTTACCTATCTTTCAAAGTCCAGAGCCAATTACCACAATGTTCCATAAAATCTTTCTTGATTCTCTCCATGCCTTTCCCTAACCATGATGGATATAATCTCCTCCTTCCCTGACTCATAGCTCTTTATCATATCCATATTTGACACCTAAGGTTTTTGCCTGTGAGGTGCATGTCTGTAGCATTTTCTAGACCAGGACTGTGTGAACACAGAGTCCATAGAAGTTGAAATCTGCTTGAGGATGGTTTTATGACATCTACATTGAAATACAGACAATGCCTTAGACTACAAACTCTGTGAAAGCAAGGCACTCTACACTCATCACACAGCACAGAAACTTTCATGTCATCATTAATCCATCAATATTTTAAATAAATGAAGAAGCGTAAAAGTTAAAACGTTCTGAATTATGACGTTTCACTACCTATATAAGCAAGAATGATGAACTGATTGTTTTTAAATGTATATGAATTCATTCTTATAAAAGAATGAATTTGATTGCTCTGTTTCTGGCCTAAAATGGATGCCAGAAAGACATATCAATTTAACACATTTTATTATACACAACTGAGATCAGAGTTATAGCAATAACAGTAATATAAATAATAATAACAAAACATAATAGCTAACTTTTCCCATGGATTAGGCATTTTGCTACACACCATACACATGGAGTATCCATGTGTGTGCACGTGTGTGTGCGCGCGCACACACACACACACACACACACACACACACACACTCTTTTAATTTTTAAAGCAGGTCCATGAGATGAAACATCCTGCTTCTATGGGCAAGGAAATAAAGACTCAAAGAGCATAAGTGACTGGTTCACATGAGATCATAGGTCGTGGAACAAGCTGCATGTATTTCTTAGCAGCACCATGGTCCCAGGCCTCTATCCACAACTGGTAAATCACAATCTACAGCCTGAAATTATGTATTTTAACATGAATTATTCTTAGACTTGAGCAAGTTAGTACAATAGTGGGCAAAACTAGGGGTGAGGGAAGAAGCTAGGCCATAGGCTGGACCCAGCTAGTATAGGGTATAAGCATTTTATGCTATGTGATTCTGAGGTAGGTCATCAAAAGCAATTGGCTTCCATTTGGCTTTCTCTAAAAATGTTTCTGTTTGGGACTCATCCACCATGCTGTGGGGAAGTCCAGGCCATATGGAACAGAATCAAGTCCCCAGTCCTCAAACCTGCCTGAGCTCCCAGCCGACAGCCAGCACCAGCTTGAAATTGGATCCTCCACCCCTCAATTGAGCCACCTAGCTGATACTGTGCAGCATAGATGCAGAGTGCTTTCCTGCTGAGTGCCGTCCAAATGGCATGGCTGCAAACAAAATGTCTTATTTCTATGGCTTGAACCCATTATGTCCTAGATGATTCATTACACAGCAATAGAAAACCAGAACACCCTCATATCATAGATTAAGAAACTGCTTTAGAAAGCTGAAATGATCATTTTTTCCTAATGGTTTCTGATTATTCCACAGCAGTTATCAGTGCTTAGAAATACAAATGACCTTTAAACTAATTAGTGGTCCAGATCAACTGAAGTACCAGATATAAATTTTTATATAATTCATCACATAGTAGCTTCATTAAGAATTGTAATTAGTAAACATTTACATGTATAATACACTTCAAAGAAACACAAATAGTGAATCCATTTGTCCTTCAGAGAATAGAGTTAAGGCAAACTCAGTGGATTTCATATCTAATATTTATATAACATATCCTTCAGGTTAGCTGTTTGTTCATGTGCATCCAACCCAGGACCTTGGATTTGACACTGTTCTTCCTCTGCACGACTTGGAGATTTTAGGAAAGTTAGTTAAATTATGGGGCTTATTTCCACATTAGAATAACAAGGAAGATGAGTCCTGTAGGCAAAATATCTCTCTGTCAAAAATATGTATGTTATCTTCTTTGCTTGCCTTGTGAGGTATAGGAATATTGCATGAGCTGTACAACTCAAATGGTGGTCATCCCTGACTCCATTCCCTAATACAGGACCTAAAGACTGAAAGGAGCCCCAAAGGACACCTCCAGCCCCATGCAGGTGAAGGATGTGCGGGGCCAGGACAGCAGGTGGTGTGAGAGGTCAGAGGGCGCCATCTCTGCTCTTCCTGCTACAACAGTATTCTTTTATTTATTTGTTTGCTTGTTTTAGTTTTTGTTTTTGAGACAGAGTCTTGTTATGTGGAACAGGCTGGCCTTGAACTTGCTTATGTAGGCCAAGCTGGCCTCAAACTCATGGTGATCCTCCTGCCTCAGTCTCCTGAGATTACAGGTATGCACCACTGCTGGGATAACAGGCATGCACCACTTTGTCCAGCAACAACAGTGTTCTGAGGATGAAAGTCACTTAAATCAGCTTTTCTGTGCTACCTAAGATAGAGTGTTCCTTAGCCATTCACAGTCTTAGTGATGTCCCAGTTAACTGCAGCCAGATTGTTAAGGAGCAGATCATAAGATCATACAGTCAAAAAAATTATAAGGTACAGCTTCTAGGATGTGCCCAAAAAGTGGTAGGAATGTAGCCCAATAGCCCAGTTCAGATATTTGCCCATCCAAGAAATAGAAATATAGTAATATGATGTATGAGGACTCTCTGGGCCTCAGTCTACAATTGTATATACTTCTACCCACACCCTCTATCCATATGCAGAATGGATTACTGTATTGTTCTAATATTGCTGCATGCCTGAAACACTTACACAATATTATTCTAATAATTTTTGCCCCAAATACTCTTTTCTCATGATTTTTAATAACAAAATATAAATTATTATAGGAAATGGGGAGGGATATAGGAGGTTATTCCTTCCTGAAACGAGATAGATAGCTTTGTTCAATTGTTCATTTTGCCACAAGACTAGATTTCTTCACGAATAAAAATAGATGAAAGTGTTTTTCTTACATAGATTTTTTTTTTGGCAGCACTGGGGAGGGAACCAGGACCTTTGCATTAAATTATATCCCCAACTTCCTCCTCTCTCTCTCTCTCCTTCATTTTGAGATAGAGGCTCACAAAGTTACTAAATTGCCCAGGCTGGGCTCCAACGTACTATCCTCCTATCTCGGTTTCTCAGCATGCTAAGATTATAGGCCTGTGTCACCACACCCAGGTTTTACTTAGGACTCTCAAATGGCCTTAGAGGTTATACAGTACAACTGCTGCATTTTTAAAATATAAAGTCCAGAGACAGAAAGTAAAGCATCAACTGCTCGTTGCCTAACCAGTACTCATTCTGCACTCCTGCCTTAATAATACAGTTCCAGATATTGTGCCCAGCTGAAACTTTACATTTCTTAGCCTGTTCTTCAAATAAAGGTGGTGATTAGCATTCAAGAAGCTACGAGACAGGAATTCCAGAAAAGTTCATAAAGGAGTAATTCCTTTTTCCTTCCTCCTTTCTTCTTTCTTCTTCTTGTTGCCTGGAACTTAGACATGAAACCTGGAGTTCCAGTAGCTATATTGAGCCATGAGATAACCATGAAGATAGAACCCCATGATGAATTTATAATAACATTTAAAAACCTAATTCATCACCTTGGAGGATCTGAAGGAACCAATTCATTATCTTGAACGTTGATTTCAAGGTGAGGATGTGGAACAATATTTGTTTGTTTGTTTATTTGAACTGTTGTACACTGGTAAATATTTAAAGATTGAGTTTCTAAAGGGAGAAGTCCTGATTTGCATTATTTTGTCAAGTACCATGATGTTAATATTCCTACTATTGCCAGCTTCCTACCACTGATGTGACATCACTAAGGCAGAGGCTGAGAAGAGATGTACAGATTCAGCTCACAGGCAGGTAAATTGTGGCTTCAGCGGGCCCCTGACCATGTCTAATGAATAAAATAGTAGGGGAATGGAATCACTTCTTTATGAAAAGTATTCCAGATAATAAATTTTTAAAACTGATAGGAGTAGAACCTTACCATTTTGCAGCTTTAAAGGAATTAACAGATTTTGACATTGAGCACTCACTGCTTCTGATATCACACTGGGAATAACAAGCAAACCTTATATGACTCCTGCTGAAAGAACACCATTGCATCAGGGTCTCACCAGTGGGATTGAACCCAAACCTGATAAAGCCTCTGGATATAGTTGCTGGTTTTTCAGGAAATATGGAAAATAAGAAAATGTGTTGAACTCTACCATGAGGATGCAGTAAGCAAATCTAGGCTGTGGGAAACTCTACAGGTCAAATGATTCAGGTTTTTCAATAGATAAATTTGGGGAAAGGAAAGTAATGGAGAGGAAGCTTGTAGATTAAAAGATATTTAAATAGCAATCAATTTTTATAGGTGAGATTAAAATATAGTTTCTGAGGGTACAGAGTTGGGTAATAAAATTATAAAGAAATGCAAGGAAATATCACTATAAAGTCAACAGAATGACTACAGTTCCAGGAATGATGTTTGCACCTTGGAACCAGCTGATTGTGGACTGATCTCCTGAATTTTGAGCCAAATTTAACCTCTTTCCATTTAAATTGTGGATGTCAGGTATTATGTTCCAGCAACAGCAATACTAACTAATATAGAACTCTCAATTAGTTCCTAAAAAACCATGTTTCCATTCTGGTCCTTCCCACCTCTAATCTTTGGCTTTTCTTGCATTATCAGCTCTGTTTTTGCCCTCCAGATTTGTGCACTGATCTGGCCTTTCCAGTTGTAAATATGTAGTCTCAGGACTCTGGCTCAGTTCATTCTTTTAGATGTCTCTAGGATCATCTCTCCTGGATCCAGTCCATAAGGGATTACCTACAGCCAAACCCATCCAGTTCTGTCTCTTTCTTTTCAAATTCAGCCTGCCAAAGGGAAAGAAAGGGGGAATCACTATAACTCCTGCCAAAACAACTTAAGTGTTAATCCTTTTAAATTTAGTACATTAGAACAAGTGTGAAAATGGAAGAAGAAAAAGGAGGTAGAGATGGAGAAAAATTTGCAGATTTTCTGGTGATGATTTCTTCTTATAAGAAATAATTAAATATAGGACAATTAGGGGCTTTTAATTTAGAATTGTTTGTTTACTATCCATTTCCATCAAGGCCCTGCTTAAAGTAATATATATCTGAGAATGAAAATAAAAGTTGATGATTTTTAAACACTATCAATCCAGGTCATTCTACATTTTTGACACTCCATAGGAAAAAAATTCACAAATGTATGATTTAACAAATAAAGAGCTCTTAAAAATAAATAAGAAGCTATTAACTATCCAATAAAATTGATAAATAATTCACAATAAAATCTCCAGAGAAATGAAAAGTTTGCATCCTCCTTCCTACCACTTCCTTTATAAGCAGGCTTATATTGACATTGGGAAAATTTTTTGATTGGTGAGAAGAAGGATAGCTGTCCATATCCATGCTTTAAGGAGATATAAAAATATAAATTTCTAACATACAGATGAAAGAGAAATGGAGAAGATCTTAAAGCATAGAAAGGCAGTTATCAAACTAAACACCACACAGCAGAGAGAATAAAAGGGAACTTCAAGCTGAATGTAAAGATATATAAAAACATAATTTATTGTGACTCAGGTTTTCCCTGGATATGCAAAGTTGACAAGGCATTTGAAAATCAATAAGCATAATTTACCATCTTAACAAACTAAAAGAGAAAAACCATATGATAATCTCAAAAACTACAGAGAAAATATAGGAAAACCTTGGCTTGTGAGCATATTTTATTCCAGAAACATGCTTGTAAACCAAAGCACTTGTACATCGAAACAATGGAAACTCAGATGACTTGTTCCACAAACCAAAAGTATTCATGTAAAAATAATTACAATATACTACACAATAATACAGAATACATACAGAAAAATAAACAAATTAACCAGCACTTGCCTTTGAAAACCTTCATGGCTGGTGTGAGGGAGACAAAAGAGAGGAGGGTTATTGTGTAGGACCATTTTCACTAACACTAACAGAATCACTGCTGTCTGTTGCACAATGGAACCTTTTTCTTTTCACACAACTTTAACAAGGAACCTATCCAATGACACTTGCTTTTGCCTCCTTTTGAGGATTTTATGGAAATGTGACACTGTGTTATTGTTGAACAGATTCATTGCTCACGCTGCTATAATCTTATCTGTGTGGTGCTTTTGTATAAAATTTTCAGTTCCCACATTTTACACATCTCCTTAATCTTATTTGCAGTCAGGGATTCCTGTACCTTTTTCCTTTCTTCCTCTACAGATGGTATCTCCTCCATAATCTTTTGCTGTTAAGATTATCGCCCAAAATTTACAGAGACAGAGACAGAAGAATCATGGGTTCAGTTGTGACCATGGGACATTCAGTGTCATGTACTACTCATATTGCAAGACATTACTTATGCATCAAGTTAAAATTTATTAGAAATGTTGCTAATCTTGAGGAACACTCCCAGAACAAATTACTCATAATCCAAGGTTTTACTACATTTGATAAAACTTAACATTTGGTATAGTTTGAATCTTAGATATCCCACAAATACCCATGTGTTAAAGGCTTGGCTCTCAACTTGGCACCACTTTAAGGGGTGGGGTCAGCAAAAGTTTTGAGTCATTGGGCATGCGTCCTCAGGTGCTCAAGCTAGGACTCTCAACAATTCTACTTTCTCTTTTGTTCCCTGCTGATGGAAACCACTATGAAGTAATTCTGAGCAGAACTAATATAACTGGCTTTTTATGTTTATTTGTGAGTCACTGGTCTCTTTTGAGGCCTGTAATGGTGGGTGAGAAGCCATGAGGCTTCAAAGGACAAGACAAGGCCATAGCTGAGGACTTTTGGCTCTAACCCTAGTTAACTAAAAGGAGACTGTAGCTATTGGCATCTCACTCCTGTAGTGAAGGCTTTTTTGGAAATAACATAGTTTTTTTTTTTTTAATTAACAAAGTGTTATTTGGAAAAGTCCTTAAAGGGATTTTTAAGTCCTGCCCCAGATATTTGCATTTTTTTTAGTAGCACCCTCTTTTGTTTGAAAACCTAATAAATGTGGGCCACCCAGGGAAGTCTTGTTCTGACTCCAGAGAATCTTAAACTTTTTAAGAGAGTTACACCCTCCTGGAGCCCTAAAATCCTTTCAGTTGTCCCATTTATTTAAGCCTTTGCCATCCACTCATTTGGGAGATTGCAGGCCTCATCAGCCCACAAGAACTAAAGGTTATTAACACGATACCCTGCCACAAGGTAAACAGCTTTGATCTGCTCCACACTACCACTAGCATGTGCCACTGAAGCTCAATGCAATAGGGCCAATTTGCTCATGGTGAAACCTACAAACCACTGAGCCAAAGTAAACCTTTAATCTAAATAAATTGATTTATTTCAAGTATTTGTGATAGTAACAGGAAGCTGATTAACACACCTATTCATGATAAACACTCTCAGCAAACTTAGAATAGAAGAGAACCTTAACATCATACTGAATGATGAAGGAAAGAATGCCTTCTCCCTAAGGTCATGAGCAAGACAAAGTATCTGCTGCCACTACTATTCAACTAGAAGTAGAATTACAAGTCCTAACTAGTGAAATAAGCCAAGAAGAAGAGAAAATAGCATGCATAGTGGAAAGGAAAAAATAAAAATTTTATTTGCAGATGACATGATTGCCTGCCTAGAAAATCCCAAAGGCTACCCCCCAAAAGGTACTACTAGAACTTGAAATTTTATCTTTATTTCTATGTGCTATGAGCAAATGCAAAGTAGAATAAAAACAAGCACCATTCACAATTATGATTTCATAATTCATATTTCTAAAAAAAGGTATAGGGTTAAATCTTCTAAACATGCACCAGATGTGTATGCTGACAACTATAAAACACTGATGACCGAAGTGAAAGAAGATCTAAATAAATGAAAAGACATTTCATGTATATGAATTGGAAGGCCAATATTGTTAAATTGTCAATTCTCCCCAAAGAGATACATAGAACCAGTGTACTTCCAATCAAAATCCCAGTAGGATTTCCGTAGAAATCAAATTGAGTCTAAACTTTTTAGAGAAAGGCAAAGGAACTAGAATAACCAAAACAATTTTTAAAAAGAAAAGACAAAGTTGGAGGACTTATATGATGTAATTTCCATATTTATGGGAAGTAATTAAGAGAATATCATATTAGGGAAAAATTAAATAGATTAATGAGGCAGAGTAGAGAATATGGAGATAGACACAAACATACATGATCAACTGATTTTCCACAAAGGTACAAAAGTAATTAAATGGAGGCCTAACAGAACAGTTAACTAATCTATGGATTATGTAATTCATTTTAAAACAGAAATTAAAATGCACTGGTATTCCTCCACTATCTACAGGCCAGTATAGTAGTATTTGAAGAGTGAGAATGTGTTAAATGTAGTAAATCAGAAACACAAGTTTAAATATCACATATATGAGAAATCCAAATTATAATTAAAGACCAAAATGAAACATAGATACTAGGAAGTAGGGAGATAGCTCTTTCTCAAATCAGATGGGGACCAAAAGATGGAGGAGGGCGGGGAAGTAAAGAGAGGGAAGGGAAAAAGGATTTAAGGTATGTTATGTACATGCACCAACTCCAAACAAGGAATGTAAACATTATGTACAATAAACATGTACTAATTTAAAAATGGAAAAATGCTAAAAGAAAAACTGAGTCAGTGGATTGATGTTTCCAAAATTCTAGCAAAATTGTTTTCCACAGCCAGTCAAGCAGAGGACAGAATAAAGATATTTTCATACTTAAGAAATATTAAAAGTTTGACTTTCTATGCATCCTGCCTTAGAAAGATATTGGAAGAGGTTCTCTAAAACCCTGAGAGTAAACCAAGAAGGAAACAGAGAGGAGTTTTAATAAACAGAAGAGCTGAAATAGAAGAGAGTTGAAAGGAAGTAAGAAATGCCAAGGTAAAAGCATGCAACAGGTCTAAAAAACAGCCAGTCCACAGGACCACAGGAAGCACAAGGATTAGGAGAAGGAGGCTTGCATGAGAAAAAGAGCAGTTAGTGTGTTTAAGCAGATAATCCAAAATATTCATAGGCACGTAACATATTTTGGAATCTTTGAGAAAAATGTAATAAATATAGAGAAAATCAAACAAATGAGAAAAAGCATACCAAGGAAATTACTAACTCCAAAAAAAAGCTGTTGCTATCCCTTAATAATGTACACTATTTAGCAAGCGAACAACAAACAAAAAATATCAGTTAAATCTGGAGAATGATGGAGATGAGAAGTAGAGAGATAGCATAAAAAGTAAATTTTCATCCTACTGTAATGGGAAATTTTATCTCTATTATTGCAATAGGCAATGGTTTAAGTTGATAATATATAGTAGTATAGGCATACTATTAGAAGTATGGCGATAAGTAAAATAGAAAACAGAATAAATAAGGGCAGTTCTCTTTGCAGGGAAGGGCTGGGTATTAGGGAGAGATGGACCTTGAGACACTGATCCTTATTAAGCACTCTGTTGTAAACATCTCCATTATGGTGGGTGAACTTGCAGCATAGATATTAATAAATACCACAAATGAATGCCTTTTCTTTTTTCCAGAGGCCCAGTATACAACACATGGCTAGTTCTCAATGGTTTGTTTTATACACATATAATTTTGATAAAAATGAACTATGTAAGGACAGAACAGCCTTGCCCAATGGTTACAAGGGCTTAAGAAAGAGGACTTTCTCATACATTATTCATGAAGTGAAATTCATTACACATTTCTGGCATGCAATTTAACTACATGTGTAGAAGCCTTTCTAAAAGTACACTTTTTATTCAAGTTAGCCCTCTTGTAGAAACGTCTTCTGGAAAGTTGTTTTTAGTCTGACCAGCATCCCTTCCTTCGAGGAATTATTCCTTTGTCATGCAGTAGTAACCTTGTTTATTTATGTGATTTCAGGGCAGATGACCCCTCCCATTAGGTTGGCATGCAAGTCATTCTTGGGTAATCACAGTATTCTTGTCCTGGCCATAAGGACTGGTCCAGGAATGGGCATGTGACCCAGACTGAGCTAGTCAGTGTTTCCCTAAGACTGGCTGAAAGCTACAAGAAAAAATGCTTTTTTCTAGAATTATGAATTGTTAAAACTATATGAACTGGAAGCTCCAGCGGCCGCTTTTACTACTTTGTGCAGATAGAGCTAGCCTGAGAATAAACCCGACAGGGAAACGAATGGAGCTGAGAAAAGCAGAGAAAGCCACGGCACGTAATGATATCATTTGAGCATTTGAATCTAGATGTACTCAAAGCCAATATATTCCTGACATTTTTCAGTTATCACAACAAGAAATTCCTGATTCTTTTAAAACAGCTTCACTTGGGTTTTTTATCTTACCAGCCTGAAGAGAAATAACAATATAGAAAACATCCCTACTAGGCCCAATGGTTTATTTCCAATTTCACTAACATGTTGAATACAATGTAACAAAAGTGAATGCAGGTTCAAAAATAGGATATTGTTAAATTATGGTGTATTCATTAAGCAGTACAATAAAAACTATTGTGGAAGAATAATTCATGGCATAAGGAAATGTTCCTAAAATATTTTATGTAAAAAGTAGGTTCAAATGATACATTAAATAATATCATTATTATACATGTTAAATAGCCTATATACAAAAAAACACTACACCAGCAATTTTTATGACATATACATATATATGCTGATATGTATATATATGTGTATGTGTGTGTATATATATATATAAATGAACATGTATTTTGTGTTATATGGAAAACATGAAAATTATGATCTTAACTTTTATTTAATACTTAGAATAAAGAAATTTAGAATTTGTGAAATTATTACCTTAAACTATGTTGTTCAATGACCTGATAGTAACGTATATATATATTGGAAACTCCTTAGAATTTAGAGCTAAAAAGATAATTTGTGTCTTTTGACAAACCATCATGCTTCCTTTTATCAGTTAATGAAAGATATCTTACTCACACATTTTTTCAGCCTAGGCTGCCCAGAAAATCTGTTATCTTTAGTACTAAATGACAGTGCTTGTTGGCTAACAGCAACAAATTCTACACCTTCGCAATCTATGCTTCTAACTTCAAATCCTTTATTTTCTCTCCTAAATTTCTTACCAGTTAAACTTTGTAAGGCATACAAACTGTGCAATGTGAATATAAATAAACTCTTTTGCTTCATCTCACCACTCACACAACCTTTTTGTGGCCTACAAAGTTTTTCTTGTCGTTTCCCAAATACTCCTTGCACTTGCACTTTACAGTCAAAATAATTTCCTTTTTTCAATTTTTAAATCAGCTTTTATTAAGGTATAATATATGTGCCATAAGATTCACCTTAAGTATACACTTAGTGCTTTTAAATATGCTATTATTTCTTCTTTTTCCACTCATTGACCTTTTCTTCTTCCAGACCCAGGAGATGTCACTTCTTCCATGAAGTCACACCCAGTAAATCCAGATTTAATTCCTCCTTCTATGGGAGTTTCCATTTGCCTTTACTATAGCACTTAGCACATTATAATTGTTGACAGTTATGTCATGTCTTCTAGAATGTAGGTCCTGAAGGTCAGGGTGTAAGTCTAAGGACTTTGTCACCCACCAAACTGTCTTTCAGAACACTAATCAGGGCCCAGAAGTAGTCATGCTACTTGGAGTAAGCTTATTACACCCAACACTGAATAACTTAGGGTCCCCATAACCATGGAAACTCTACCAAAAACCAAATAGATACTCCTTCAGTTTGTCAGAATGCTGAAACCTTGATGCAAACTTCCCATGATAACCTCTAATTCTAGAAAAGAATAAGAGAATTTTAAACTTCAGAAAAGGATATAGGTGAAAGCCTGACATAGCTTCTAAGAAACATCTACAGTGCTGCTAGTACACCCTATTCCACTGGATTGCAGGCACCAGTTGTAAGACAAATTTTAATCTTTGTGGTCAAGATGTGTCCCACAAAGTTGGTGAAGTATGGTAAGTCCTACAAACTGAGTGGTTGTATCCCCCCAAAATTCATGTGTTGAAGCCTAATTTCCAAGGTGATGGTAGTAAGAGGAAGGAGGCCTTTGGCAAATGATTAGATTGCAAGAGTGGAATCATCATGAATGTTCTTAGTGCCCATATAAAAGGGCTGGAGAAAGCAGAGTTCTCTCTCCCCATCATGTGAGCAACACAGCAAGATATCAGCAGTGTGGAACCTGGAAGAGGCCTCATCACAAGTTGATCACGTTGGCACATTGATCTCTGACTTCCAAACTCCAGAACTGTATAAAATAAATTTCTATTGTTTATGAGCTACCCAGTCTTTGGTACTATGTTATAGCAGCTAAAACAGACTAAGACAGTGACTTACTTACTGCATGCTTCAAAGAGAAGCAAAGTGGGAGGCAAAGCAGGATGAAGAACTTTAAATATCCCAGACTCTTAAAGGTTATATAACACCCATGATGTCTGCATTAGTGCCTTGGAAATTTCAAGACCCTTTCCTGTTTGATTGTTTGATAGCTTGCTTGTTTTCTTGTTTTGTTTCGTTTTTGGAGACAGGATCTCACTATGTAGTTTGGGCTAGTCTTGCCCTCACTATGTAGCCCAGGCTGGCCTGGAACCTCCTGCCTCAGCCTCTCAAGTGCTGGGATTGCAGGCATGTACCACCAACGCCTGGCTTTCAAAGTCCCTTTTTAAAAGCACTAAACTATAAGCTAAATACAGAAAGGTCTGATAAAGTTCTGATTTTTTTCCTGTGAGAATTATTTGAATTTTTTTGTAGGGGAAGCAGCAGATACCAATTTTTGGTGGTGCTAGGGATCGAACCCACTCCCTCATTCATGCTACCATCGAGCTACATCCCCAGCCCAAAAATACCCAATATTTTCCAAACAAAAGTAACATTGGTGAGTGGCCTTGGATGGCTAGCGCCCTGAGCGTGCACTCAGTGTGCCTGCAGTGGGTTATCTAGTGCTGAGAAATGGAAGACTGAGAACAGTGACTCTGTCTGCTCCATAGAGCAGCTGCCACTTCAACCCATTCCAGGAGCTGGGACTTAGTGGGCCAGAGCACCAACGTCTGCCTCAGTTGCCTGCATCTGTTTTGTGCCTGTTTCACTTACTTCACTTACAGAAATACAGAATGACTAGTCCAACGGGTCTCAAACTTGACTGCACATCAGAGTTATCTAGAAGGCTTGTTAAAGGAGTGATTTCTGGGTCCCACCCAGTGTTTCTGATGGAGTAGAATCCTCATTTCTAACAAGTTCCTACAATGGTGCTGATACTGGTGGCTCAGAGACCACAGATTTTGAGCCGTAGATCTGAACTAAAGTATTCATTTTATGGAGAAGAAACTGGAGCAGCAAGAAGGGAAGAGCTTGCCAAAGATCATGCACTAGGATCATGGGAAATAGGGCCTGGAACTAAATCCTTTCTCTTCCTATGCTACATCAAGTTGCCTTCCCCCAAGGTAGCTACATTAGTTGCCAACCTAGAGAGGAGTGATAAGAGCTTGGTAAGTACTTCAAATCTATAAAATTTGTTTTATATTTAAAATTTAAATACAGTTGCTAATAACCAAATGAGATTTCTTGGGTCGCGTGGCTTGTTAATGAAACAACTCCATCCAATTAAGCAATTATTTGTTTGCTTTTAAAACTTGATTTCTCATTTCTCTGCCTTCTGTTCTTTTTCTCTGTCTTCATTCTTCAGAGCAATTTGCAGTAAGATTTCCCCAAAGACTAATAATATGTTTACAAGTTCTCTTTTGTCCTGAGTCCAAGTGTCTCCTTCACATTTTCCGGTAAAACTCCATCCTGCTGCTGCCCCATCCATTACTGCAGAAGCAGAAGGAGGAGGACTAGGGCTGGTCACATCCTTACAACACAAAGCACTACAGAAAGTGCTCTGAGAAATCCAAATTTACAACAACTTGGTGAAAAAACGTAGAAGCAAAGACTTGTTAGTCTGAAAATTATTTCCTTTATTTAATTCATATTTTCTTAAAAGTCTACTATGTGCAGCAAAGCACCCTCATTAGTAACTGTGCCCTGCCAATATCAGTTTCTTTTCCTGAGCCTCATTCTGCTTTTAGTTGTATCACTGTAAGTCATAGTCATTTTCCTGGGTGCCTAACACACATCCTACTCATTGTTTGGTCATTCAGTAAATGGATCAAGTTGAGTTTAAGCCTGGTTGGACTTGCTGATAATCTGTATGTATATCACATTCTTCCCTTTACTTGTAGCCAGAAATTCGATAGCCATTACAGATATAACAAACAAAATCCAGCAACTTTATCATAGCATCTGGGTACCTATTCTTTGCCCCCAGCACCCCCAAACTATAAAGATTAGAAGTAACCCACTTTAGGGGAAGGCATGATGAAGTAAAATTTAATTGTTTAAAATGAAAACACAACAATGACTGGAGACGAAAGAAAAGGACTCTCTTAAGACTCACCTGCACAGTAACATGGGAAGGTGACAGAGATATAAAAAGAAAAAAAGAAAATTAGCAGTAGAGCTATTATTTCAGAAGTTGAAGAAGAAAGCAGAGATAGAAGAATAAAGGAGAAGCAAAGAGCTACCTTGGGGATTTGACATAGCCCTTGAACCAGGAAACTGAAAGATGAGGGGAATGCTGCAATTTGAGGAATTAAGGTAAGAGGCTTAGTTAGGCTGGAAGGCAAAGTGCAGAACAGGGAGAAAGGAAGTAAATCTTTGGAAAGGAAGCAAATGTTCCTCCAAGAGTCTGAGGACACTCGGGGAGAAGGGAAAGGACTATGCTTCTGTCTGACTATGGAAACTGAAAGACATAACCTGGGAAAATACAGGAAAAAAATGAGTTAGCAATGGTGACCTCCAAGTTGGAGGAACTGGCAATGACTATTTGAGACCAATTATGTGTGGATCTCCATTGCACAAAAGAGAACAAAGACAAACTTGTAGTAATCGCTTGCAAAGAAATATCTGCACTCAGAACCAGTGCTACTCAAGCTACAAGGTGTACATGAGCCCCTAGGGACCTAACTAACAAACAGATTCCAGGGTCCCAACCCCAAAGATTATGATTCAGTAGGTGTTTGGTGAGGCACCTAAATTGCACTTTCAGGAAGTATCCTGGTGCTCTGCTGTTACTACTCATCTGCAGACCACACGTGGAGGCCTAAGTACTCAGCCAGTGAAGGGGAAGGAATACTCTGGGCAAGGAGGAACAAAACTGTTGACACAAGGAGATTCACTTCTTGGAAGAGATGTCCCACTTCATTCCCTGAGACAGCTGCAGGGGGGAAGCTACACCATACCCGATATCCAAGTTTTCTCCATGCCCATGACTACTGTTTCTTCAGCTCCTTACACATTTTCTCCAAGTCCTTTGGATTCTCACCACAATTTAAAAGTTTTATCAATAGGACCCTGGGACATGTCCATGGCCAGCTGACTTCTCAGCATTTAGGAACTGCCTAGGGTTCAGGAGAATTAGGTCGTTGGTTGGCTTCATTCATGTTGATGTCTGGAGCCAAGAAATGGGGAACATCCTGAGAGCAGGTTCTCCACATGCTTGCTAAATCAAGCAAAATATACAAGACTTTCCCCCAAGTGACTTCCTATCAGGACCTACCTTTCATTTAATAGCTGAATTCATGAAATCATCTGAATTCTGAAGAAAAATCACCACTGTTAAAGATGGGCTGTGAAAGGAAGGAAGGGAAAAGGAAAAATAGATAGATAGATGATAGAAACAAGATAATTAAGATAGTTATACTTCCAATTTCTTTTAGTTCATTGAAAAGAAAGGTTTGTGCTAATACTGGTTGGATAATATCTAATGTCTATAACTTGCACTTTGAATAACTACTCTGAAGATAACAATACACAATGGATTAATTTTTGTTACTCTCCTACTATCATGTTTTGAAATTTTTTTATAATAAGATAAAAAATAAAGATGGGATCAGCCAACTGTCTTATTTAGTCTGATTCTTGAGGATCAGACTAGGAAAAGCAAGTATAGAATAAGAACTGAGTCTTTTAACACATGGATTTAGATTTTTTTTTTTTTTTTTTTGCGGTACTGGGGATCGAACTCAGGACCCTGCGCTTGTTAGGCAGGTGCTTATTCCACTGAGCTATATCCCCAGCCCCAGATTTAGATATTTAACCTTTCAAACTGCTACCTCCTCTGAAGCAGTGGGTGTAATTGTCCTGTGCTGTGAAAGGAAAGTAGTGAACTCATGTAATGAGTCCTACGTTTATACTTGGGATACTTGCTCAAACTACTATCAATGCCTCACTCCAAGAACATATGAAAGAATGTTCCCTTGATTAGTAAAGTATTTCTCAATTATTTTAATCTTAAATGGTTTTAATTTTTTCCAACATATTGTTAGAAGGTACAATGGGTTGAAGAAGGTTCAAGTCCTATAGTAACAAGGCTGACTGAAAGAGATCATGCATGAACCATAGAAGGATGGATGTGTGCAGGCATGTGTGTGTGTGTGTATTTGTGCATGTGTTCAGAATTCAGTTCAAGTTATACCGATCACATAATTATTGCCTGAGCAGCTTTCTGGGCCCAACTTTATACTGTCTGGATGGACAACACTAAAACAAAAATGGAACAGTATCTCAAATCTTTTCATCATTTACATCAAAAATTGATTTTAAAAAAGTTTTATATTCTTCATCCCATTTTATTTCCATAACAACCTTACCAAGTAGGGACAACAGGAATTAATACAGTTAAACTGAGATTGAACAGTTAAATTTTATGCTTAAGCTTGGCTTTCATCTCTTACTATTTACTAGCTTTTGTCATCTATATGGTTTCAAGGGCAACCCCTCTCTCTGAAATCTCTAGGATTTATAACCCTTCAAGACATTAACACCTAATATATGGCATAATTAGCATTTTGTGTTGGTTTTTCTCCATTTGTTTGTTTTACTTTTCCTTCTCCCTCTCTATGTTTTTGCTCATTTTTTCCTCTTGTCCTATGCCCAGAGAGATCTACATCTGTAACTGTATCACTGGGTCAGCTTGTTAGGTGTGTTTGACAAAGGAAAGAAACAAGTGGGAGGTAAAAGGGAAGAAACCAAGAGAGTAGGGTTATTTTTGCCACAAATCCCACTGGAAACTGCTAATACTACTTCTTTTCCTTGCCCTTTAGGGATTGACAGCTTCCTACTTTTGCCAATCCCTATATGCCTCATGAGCCCTCTTGATGCCCTTGATCCTACTCGCACCTCTACAAATAGTGTCATCATTAAAGTCTTTTCAATCACCCCAGTTAGAGTCTGTTTCTCACTATGACCCTGAACTCTTTTTCCTCTGCGATCCTAATCTGTAAAAATAAACCTAATGCCTAGAAGAACATAGTGAGCCTAAAACATCCACAGTCACAAATTCATTGATTTTTCTGTTTTAATAATTCATGTTTGTTTCTCTAGAGCTTATTCTACTTTGGGCCTTGTGTAGATGAGGACTGAATGCAGGTGATGCTCTGCCTCCTAAGCAGACTCCCATCTCTCAGGCCTTCACCTCCAGTCACCGCTATCCATAGTCTGTTCCTGGGTTGTATTTCCTGGTGTATGATTCTAATCATATCATTCCCGTCATCACTCTTTATCCAGCCCCCAGGGCTCTCCCCCATGTGCAGTACCTATGATCCACTGTGTGTTTCTGTGCTCTCTGTTCCATATTCCTACAGCAAAATGTCTGGCCTTCATTGTGTTCACATGATTTCCTTAGCTTAGAGGGTTCTTTACTTTAAAACTCTTTGCAGATGTCAGCCAAACATTACCTCCTGTTTGACGGTTTCTGTTTCCTTATAGAGGAAATTCTCTCCTAAACTTGCTTTTTCTTGTTGTCTTTTTCTTACAGCAGTTAGCATGTTGAACCTCAGCACAGTAATCTGTATCCATCCTAT
Organism: Dinomys branickii; assembly: GCA_004027595.1. Classification (NCBI taxonomy): domain Eukaryota; kingdom Metazoa; phylum Chordata; class Mammalia; order Rodentia; family Dinomyidae; genus Dinomys; species Dinomys branickii. Next base: position 31,167 of record PVLD010007158.1, on the reverse strand, counting down.
CTCACACTCCAATCTGAGCACCTTTCTAACCAGAGGCTTCTGATTCATAATGGTGGCTCCAGCAGGCGCAGGCAACAGTACAGAGCAAGTCTCAGCTCAAATGCAGTAGATGAATAAATGCATGAATGAATCCAATTTAACATCCCCTCAGCACCTAACAGCATCAACCATGTTGTTAGATTTTAAAATACTTAAATGATCAACTGAACAAGCAGAATAATGAATGCTAAATGTCCTATGTGAGATTTGTGTATTTTCCTATTTTGTATGAGTATCCCTATTATGAATATATACTATTTTATCATATATCATTTAAAAGAACATCTCTCTTTAGGAAAAATAGTACCACATATATAAGCATTTTTTAAACTAAATGTTGCTAGGGCTAAATGAGGGCCTAGAAGAGGCTTTCTGAATGGCAAATATATGCATGCAGCTTTAAAAGATCCTACTTCGTTCTCATTTCCTATCAGTCAGTTCCATCCTCTCTTTGCATCCAATTTTACTTAATGAGGCTACTGCAATGTATTTATTTTGGAGTGATTGAATTTAGAAAGCTGAATGGTTGAATCATAGCGGGGATGATGGAATTAATCTGAAGACAGCTGTTTCTTATCATTTCTAACACACACACAAAAAGTTCAGTCCAGACTAGAGTTTCTGCCTGCCTCAGTTGCAAGACGGGACTGACAGAACCTGATGCATAAATGAGTCTGGACAGGTGACAGTAGACAAAAGGAAAATGAAGACATGTCCTCTGAGGGATTAACTGTTTGGTTTTCAGAACTATGTCTCTCTGAAGTAAATGTTTGGAATGCTCAAAAAATTTTAATTTTAATGAGATAATTTGATGAGGACAGACAAAGAATCTGTGTAACTAACCTGTTAATAAAATTTACAAGACTTCTGTCTGATTTGCCTCAATTAAAGAATAACAAAAACAATTCTAGCACACAGTTACAAGTGATCTTATAGTTTACCAAGTGCTTTCACACCCACCGTCTCAAGTAAGCAGCCACCCCATATGCCCAGAGTTCATAGGTTGCTATGATTTGAATGCGTCCCCCAAATTCATGGGAACACATGGAAACTTAATGCTCAGTGTAAGAGGATTGGGAGGCAGAGCCTAAATAAGAGGTGATTGGATCCTGCAGCTGGAACCTTCATGAATGTCCTTATTGCTGGAATGGGCTTGTTATCATGAGAATAGAGTGGGTAGTTATAAAATCAAATATGTCCTTTGTGCTTATTCATTTGCACATTCCTGCTCTCTCATCCATGTGGTCTTTCCTTATAATCCACCAAGAAGGTCTTCACCTTTGATGTTTGCCTGTTTCAGATACCCAAAGCCCTTCATGAAGACACAACTTCTTTGAACTCAGGCATTTTCACTGTTAAAGCAACAATGTCTCTGGAAAAGAGCACATAGACAACTCTGTAATTCATTTATACTGAGCACAAAAATATTATTATTATAGACATCTACATTAGATAGAAATACTATAGACAGTCAATAGGGGTAGGCCCTCGAAGGAAGCAGTGCAGAAAATAAAAACAGATTACAACTGTGGCTGGAGGCACATTTGTTGAAGGCCAGTCCTCAACATAAAGATGGGGAAAAAAAAGATAAGGATGGATGACTAGACCTACATACCTCCCTGAGGGATAAACAAAATACTATAATCAATATTACCTAGACAGGCATCAGTCACCCAGGCGGGTGACCTGGACCTTCTGACTCATCTCTTCCAAAAAAGATCCTTGTTCTTTCTATGTATACTTGCTACATGACTTGCTTCCTCATTGGTCCAACATTACCTAAGCAGCTATGCTTATAATCTTATTGGTTGATCATAATTTTGTCCCACATTGCACCCACCTCGTGATTTTATACACACCTTGTGATTTAGCCTTACAAAACTTCGAGAAGTGGGCTAATTGTCAACCCACTTTCCAGGTCCCTTCCTATCTCTCTCACAGGAGCTACCTCTCCCTCAATAAAACTTCCCACTCTTAACTTCCTTGTTTCTCACAATTCATTCTTTGATTTGGTGAACACGAATTTGATGTATTAGATATCTAGCATGTTGGGAGTTAACATTTATTTTCCTATAACATTTGGAGGTTCCACTGAGATAATTGGAAAGAGGTAAGAATTTGTATTTGTTTCATGGATTCTGGATTGCGACTTATTTAGATAATCAAAAATTGCCATCCTTGTTTGTTGATTGCTTATGCCTTTAATTTTATATCTCATCTTTTTACACATTGTTTTTGTTAAAATGATGGCAAACTTAAATTGGAAATATGGAAAGATTATGGTGTTTCTTTGATGGGACATTTTCATTTTGCAGGCAAGGTCTCATAGTCTTGTTTTATATATGCTGCATTTGGACTTACTAGTTGCTAAATTTATTGGTGCTCCTTACTTGACCTGTTTGATCTGTTAGACAAGAGAGATAGAGAAAAGTATGTTAGAGTGTCCCCTAGTGCATTTTGATATGAAATTCTGCAAAATGGGTCTTTTATGAAATCTAGTTTATATTTAGAAAATATATATGTCTATTAATAAGTCAGAGGACTCCATCTGCCAGTTAAAAGGTAATAGTCTGGCAGCCATTCTTAAGGCATGGAGGACAGGTTTTAGTGAGACAGTCTGGCCCAATCCCTCCCTGTACACTCTAGAAGGGAATGCTAAGCCTGTTCTGCCTCAGTTTCCTTTCTTATCTGATCTCCCACTGGTGAGAAGGAAATCTTAGCTCTTGAGATTTTCCACTCTCATCTTTCCAGGCTGAGGGTGACAACTCCTGGACAAGTTGTCTCAATAACTCACCATGAGAACAAGAAGAAAAGACTTCCTTCTTTTCTGGTCTTACTTCTGATCTTATCCTGACATTTTCTATTTCCTTTTTTTATGTATTTTTAATTTATTTTAAAAATAGAAGAAGACTATCTTCCCCATAATTTGTGTATTTCCTTATTGTTTTTGTGTTATTTGAGTTTATACCTCTTATCTTTAAAATAAAAAAATAAAAATAAAAGAAGAAAACATTAACAAACAGACATTTACAAAATAGCATAAGAATAATACAAACAATACAGAGTTACAGACAAGTGGTAGGAAATTAACAATGGTTGTATTATGTATTGATATTTTCAAAGTGGTTTCTCAGGAAAACAAATAGAGACAAGCAATATTGATCAAACAAGTAATCATTGACTATTCCTTTCAGAAAAGCAGTAGAAGACAGTAGTACAACTGTTAGCTATCCTGTATATACATACATACATAATTTCTCCTTCTTTCCCTTCTCCTTTCCCACACCCTAGTTGCCCCTTACTGTTGAGCATTTTCCTTTCATTTCACAATGTCTATCATACCTCCTAGTTTTTATTCAGTCTTTCAGGTTCTTACACTAGTGAGGCAATACATTGCTTATACATGCAGGTCTGATTTATTTCACTTATGAATATGGTCTCTAGTTGTGACCATTTACCTATAAAAGCCTCGAGTTTATCTTTCTTTATAGCTGAGTAATATTCCATTATATAAAGGTATCACAATTTTTTAATCCAGTCCTCAGTGAATGGACATTTAGGTTGCTTCCACAATTTAGCTATTACGAATTGTGCTGCTATGAACATGGGTGCACATATATTGCTATGATATGACATTTCCAGATCTTCTTGGAAAATACCCAGAAGGGAAATAGCTGGATTGAATGGGACCTCTAGATCTAGTTTGCTGAGGAATCTCCAAACTGATTTCCACAGTGGTTTCACCAGTCTGCATTCCCACCATCAGTGGAGAAGAGTTCCTATTTCTCCACAGCCTCACCAGCATTTGTTTTTGGTTGATTTCTTAATGATGGCCATTCTTACTGGGGTGAGGTGAAATTTCAATGTTGTTTTAATTGGCATTACTCAAATGACTAATGATGTTGAACATTTTTTCATGTATTTATCTGCCATTTGTATTTCTTTATCTATGAAGTGTGTATTCATCTCAGCTGCCCATTTTTGGATTGGGTCTTTGAATTTGGATGGGCTCATGTTTTACAAGTCTTTATATGTTCTAGATAAAAGACCTTTGTCCAAGGGACAGTCAGCTAAATTTTTTTTACCAATTTGTGAGTTTTCTTTTTACTCTGCTGGTGATTTCTTTAGATGTGCAGAAACTTTTCAGTAGGATGAGATCCCAGTTGTTGATTCTTTGAAGTATTTCATGGGCAGTTTGGTTTTTGTTCATGAACTCTCTGCCTGCCCCTATGTCTTCAAGGTTTTTACATACTTTCTCTTCCAATAGATTTAATGTATTTCCTTTTCTGAAGGCACATTTCTGCTAAAGATTAGAAAGGGAGGAACTCTGAACTGTCCCAAATCTTTCCTCCTATCCAACAACTAATAATCTTTAAGTTGAGCCCATAGAAAATGAGTGTTTGCTAACACCAAAGACAGATAAGTTATCTTAGATGAGGAACACACACCCTGTATCTTGGTCAGATGAGACACTGGAATTTTACCCATCCAGGAGAACACATGTAAAAGCCATGTCCTAGCTTACGTATTCTGTGGGAGACTGAACTTGAGATCCTGTGGAAATGACCAACTTCTGGGTAAGATCAGAAGGAAATATTTCCTAAGCACAATATTTAAGGGACCAAAACACATTTAGTTTAAGGGAGAATCTCCAACCTGCTAGGTCTGGTTCTCATCATTTATGTGTGTAGGGGAGGAAGTACTTTCACTATTGTGTAAATTGTGGTTGATGAAAAATGGATATAAGTTTTAACCTGTGAGCTTTATAAGTGTGTTGCAGGTATTGAGACATAGAAAGTTTAGAGATTTTGAATAAAACTAAGCCCTGTCTTTCTGATAAGAAAGATTGCCTAGGTGAGTACGCAGACAGTGTAAATATCTTGGAGCCCTCTTCACTCTAGGGCTCAGGACAGGATTTTTTTAAGCCTTTACTTCACTCTACCCATCTCTAGAAGTAATCTCTTTGGCAGGCTTGGAAGTGCTGCAACCACTTTCAATTTGCCCTTTGATATTTTCCTCACTCTCTTCCAAAAAACTTGAAAGCAGTAGTTCAGGTGTCTTGATTATTGGTTTAATTTTGCTAGCAATGCTTCCTTCTTTAAATACGACTGTTAAAGCAGGAATCAGTTTTAGTTTTTGGAAGCACATGCTGGAGTCAGGAGTGTGAGTTTCTGGAGATCGTAGGGGTGCAAATCAGTCAAGGTGGCTAGTCCAACTTGACCTATTTTTGGACACTCTCCAGACGGCAGCCACCTGCTCTAGAGCAGGTCACCTCAGGGAATGCCTTGAGAGAATATAGGAATCAAGTAGGAATTAAAATAGATGTCTATTTTTTTCCCTTGTGTTGTAAATGGGAAACTTAATTTTGACTTCTCTTACACCTTTGGAATGTATTCTTAAGCCCTGGAAATTATTCACCCCTCACATATTAAGAAAGAACTGTTTAATATTTTTGCACCTGTGCATCGTCTGCCTATTCCTAGGGGCAAAATGGAATGAAGAGGGAAGTCTTGATTACGATACTATTTTACAACCAGAATTGTACTGTAAGAGCATGGGAAAATAGAATTACCTTTTAGTCAGATTTTCTTTGCATAAAGAGATAATCCTTATTTTTGTTCAAAATGTGAAGATAAATGTAAGCCACAGGAAATCCAGGCACCTCTAGCCTCTCAGGTACAATTAGCTGCATCCACTATCGCTAAGCCTGAGGCGGCCCTCTCTTGCCCTTTGTATCCTGAAGATGAGGTTTCCAAGGGAACTTTAATCGAAGCCCCATCTACTATTACTGAACTTGAGGACAATTTTTCCAAAATAAACTTAATCACAGCCTCATCCACTATTACTGAGCCTGAGACTCTTCCCACTGGCCCTTTATATCCTGAGGGTGAGGCTTCTAAGCCAACTATAACTGAAGCCTCCTCCTGGGTTATATCATCCTTAGCTGAGTTTATTCAAACTATTACCCTTCACAGGAAGTAGATGGTGAATACAGCACTACCTGTGTCCACGTGTCCTTTTCTCTCAGTGAACTCAAAAAGATCAAACGAGATCTAGGAAAGTTTTCAGACAACACTGATAAGTACATTAAAATCTTTAGAGGACTTACTCAAATCTGTAAACTAGATTGTAAAGGTGTAATGTTGCTCTTAAATCAAACATTGACTTCTAATGAGAGACAAGCAGCATTCCAGCTGCTATTATATTTGGAGATGAATTTCATATTGCTAATTTTACAAGGCCAGAAGACAGGTAGCCAGGGAAACAGCCAGTTCCTACTAGAGCCCAAGCAGTGCCTACACAAAATTGTTACTGGCCTGGACTGGGCATATAGCTCAGTTGAATAAATGCTTGACTGGCAAGTGCAAGGTCCTGAGTTCGATCCCTGTTACAGCAAAAAAAAAAAAAAAAATTGTTACTGGCCTACCAACCAGACAGGAGACTGGAATAAGAGACATCTTTAGACATGTATTCATGAAGTTATAAGAAGGATGACAACTAAGCTCATCAATTATTTTAAATTGTCAACTATCAGAAGAAGGATGAGCACCCCTATGCCTTCTTAAATCATTTACAAGAGGCATTGATGAAACATACATCCCTGGCTCCTAATTTGTAGAAGGACAGATTATTGTTAAAGGCAAGTTTACTACCCAGTCAGCCTCAGATACTAAGAAAAAGCTACAAAAGGTGACTTTTGCTCCAGATAGCTCACTTGATACTTCAGTGACAAGTGCCTCCTCAGTATTTTATAAACAAGATCAGTAGGAAACCAAGGAAAGAAAAAAGAGACTAAGAGAAAATAGCTTCCTTGGTTGAGGGCTTAAAAAGACTAGCCTCTAAGGCTTGGGAGATAGCGCAGAAGCACAGCACCTGCCTGGCAAGCATGAGGTCCTGAATTCAATTCCCAGTATCAAAAAAGAAAAACAAAAGAATGACTCTAAATCTGATTCTCTAAGAAGAGCTCAATGACTAAACTCACCTGCTACTGCTATGGGAAGCCGGGCCACCTTAAGAGAACTGTGATAAGATCTATCACCACAAGGGGCCTCCTGACACATGCCCTGAGTGCAAAGGTGACCCTTGAAAGTTGGACTGTCCTCTGAGATGGAGGTCCCAAGGATCAGACTCACCAGCTGGTCCAGCAAGACTGAAGGGCTCAGGGTGGAGGGCATTAATAAGTTGATTATAGGCAATAGTTCTGTAATCAACAACTTAATGACACAAGGTCTATTCAAACATTGTAATAACCCTGGTGACACTCCAATTTTGGGAGTTCAAAGACCCACTTGGGAATGGAGGTTGGTATAGGACCTTAGATTGATAAATGAGGCAGTAGTGTCCATTCACCTCGGGGTACCTAACCTGTACACTCTCCTTTCTCCAGAAGATTCTAGTTGATCTTTAGTGTTAGAATTAAAAGATGCCTTCTTTTGTATTCCTTTACATAGAGAGTCCCAGGTTCTTTTTGCCTCTGAAAATCCTCACCACAAAGTCTGTCAACTGACTTGGACTGTGCTTCTTCAAGAGTTCAGAGACAGTCTTCATCTTTTTGGACAAGTTCTTCCCCATGACTTGGCATGTTTTGAATTTTCCCAAGTCACAGTCATGGAATATATAAATGATATACTGTTATGTGCCTCCTCAGAAGAGCTCTCTAGCCAGGGGACCCGTGCCATGCTGAATTTTCTACCAGTCAGAGGTTCTAAGGTCTCTAGGTCTAAGGCACAACTTTGCAGCCTTGAGGTAAAATACTTCGACCTTATCATATCTGAGAGAACTAAAGGCTTGAGGAAGACAGTTAAACCAATACCTTTCTTCCCACAGTCCAAGACCCTAAAACAGCTAAGGGGATTCCTAGGAATTATAGGCTTTTATTGACTTTGAATAGCAGGGTATGGTGAGATCATATGAGCCCTCTATCATCTTATAGATGAAAAGCAAAAGGCTGATATTAACCCATATTTTAGCCTAGGAACCTGATTCCTAAGCTGCATTCCAGAAGCTTAAACAAGTGCTTCTAAATGCCCCAGCACTGAGCCTACAGACAGGATACCATTTCAATCAATATGTTGATGAAAGGCAGGGCATGGCTTTGGGAGTGCTTATGCAGAATTGAGGATCTGTTCAACAGCCTGCGGGGAATCTGACTCATGAATTAGATATGGTAGCAAAGGGGTGACCTATACACCTTAGGGCTGTGGCTGCTGTAGCTCTCCTCATACTAGAAGCATCCAAACTGAATTTAAGTAAAAATCTCACTATATATACACCTCACAATGTGGCAGGACTTCTTTCTTCCAAAACCAACTTCTTAAATACCAGGCTTTACTTTTAGAAGAAATCGTCATTCCAATAAAGACATGTTCCTCCTTAAACCCTGCCATCTTTCTACCAGAAAAAGAAGAAATTGAGGCTAAAAGACAGGACTGTGAACAAGTAATTCTGGCCATACATATAGCCGAAACAGCCTTGTCAGATACACCCTTCACTGACCCTGATTTACTCTCTTCTGTGATGGCAGTTCCTTCACAGAAAATGGGATGAGAAAGACAGGGTAAAGGCTCTGACAAAGGCTTTACAACTCACCAAAGGACAGAAAGTCAATATTTATACCGATGATGATTATGTATGGTCAACTCCAACTATAGGACAACTTAGTAGAAAGACCCCCTTCGGCTGGAAACAAAGAAGTCATTCCTATTCTCATTTGGCCTAACTCTATTAAATACTTGGACTGGACACTCCCTGAACAATGCATGCACGCTATGACTTTACAGGTCAAAGACTTGTTTGCAACAGACTGGTTTAACCACCCTTCCCGTCTAATGGGAAGCCCCCAGTGGGACTCACTGGTCCTGTAGAACTAATTTATAGCCCTGGATACTCCCTGGATGGATGGGAAGATTCATGCTGGAACTTGTGTTGTTAAAAAAGCAGGAGTGTCAAAAATATAGACAAACCTACAGACTAACCCCATCTATGACATCGATGATCTAGAAGTGTGTTTCACTATGATCACTTGGCCACTATCTTTATCCCTTCCCCAGGACTAGAGGATTTCATGCAGCACATTGAGGCCTTAACTAACTATACTTGATGGGCCTTAAACAACACCTCAGCTGGTCCATCTCCCTCATAAATGAAGAAGCAATATTAATGAGGCAATGGTCCTCCAGAATTGGATGGCATTACACATTTTAACAGCAGCACAAAGGGGTACTTGTACAGTTATAAACACTGAATATTCTTGTACATTCCTGATCCTTCTCCTAGTATGTTGATGGCTATTCAAGATATTAAATGACAAGTTAATGTCACATTGAATTCCCAGATTCCCTGGACCTTCTCCTTACCCTCTTTATGAGAGGCTATTACTGGCTCTTCCCAGTGGAAACATTTGTTGGTTGTATTCATAATAGTCTTGTTTATCTTATTATTTGGCCTATGCACATTTAACTGTTTATTTGCCTTTGTATCCTCCAGACTTAAAGCTATACTTCCATCCAAAATGATACTGCCTGACATCTACTGAGGGCTTTAGGTAGACCCTCTGTAGAGCATCTCTTACTGCCAATCACAACTTCACCCCCTTCAGTTGGTAGTAGCCAGAACAGTCATCACCCCTTGTCCCTTCATGGCAGTTAGGGGCACCTCTTCAGAAGGGGGGATGTTATAAACAGGTAAGTTAGATAGAAATACCGTAGGCAGTCAGACATGGCTGGACAGTTCAGAAAGTAAAAACAGATTACAACTGTGGCTGGAGGCACATTTGTTGAAGGCCAGTTCTCAACATAAAGATGGGGAAAAAAAAGATAAAGATGGATGACTAGACCTACATACCTCCCTGAGGGATAAACAAAATACTATAATCGATATTACCTAGATAGGCATCAGTCATCTAGGAGGGTGACCTGGACCTTCTGACTCATCTCTTCCAAAAAAGGTCATTGTTCTTTCCATGCACACTTGCTGCATGACTTGCTTCCCCATTGGATCAACATTACCTAAGCAGCTATACTTGTAATCTTATTGGTTGATCATAATTTTGTCCCACATTGTACCATCATGATTTTATACACACCTTGTGATTTAGCCTTACAAAACTTCCTTTGAGAAGTGGGCTAATTGTCAACCCACTTTCCAGGTCCCTTCCTCTCTCCCACACAGGAGCTACCTCTCCCTCAATAAAATTTCTTACTCTTAACCTCCATTGTTCCTCACAATTCATTCTTTGATTTGGAGAACACAAATTTGGCGTATTGGATATCTAGCATGTTGGGAGTTACATTTATTTCCCTATATTATTATCAGTATTTCTCAGCAGAACAGCTGGCTGAAATTCTGAGCAGGTCATGCCTGTAGCAGGAGAGTAGGACCCAAATGTTGTAGGCAGCTGAGTTAGGTAGAAATATTATAGGCAGTCAGACAGGGCCAGGCCCTTGAAGGAGCCAGGATGGAAGACAAGATACCTTGCAGATGGAGAGACAGGCACTTCTGCTTTGGGCCAGACCTCAAGACAAAATATCAAACAAATGCACCCACATACCTCTCCAGGAATGGACATCAGGGATTGATATTCTTTTTTTTTTTTTTTTTTTGTACCAGGAATCAAACTCAGGACCTTATGCTTGCCAGGCTGGCACTTATGCCACTGAGCTATATCCCCAGCCCTAGAGATTGGTGTTCTAAATAGGTAGCAATCACCTTGAAGAGTCCCTGACCCAGCCCCTTACAGGAAGAGCCCCCGTTCTGTATTCATGCCTGTTTGCTGTATGACTTGCTTCCCATTTGATCTCGATTTAATCACTTTTACCTGAACGATTCTTACTGGCTGACCATAGTTTTGTCCCACCTCATGCCCACCTTGTGGTTTCCCATTTTTCCCCACCTTGGACCACCTCACCTCGTGGTTTTGCTCTGTAAAACTCCTTGGAAAAGACAGATTCCCTGGGCAACCCTCTCGGGTCCCCTTCTGTCCCTCTCAGACAGAAGCTTTCTTTCCCTCAGTAAATATATTCTACTCTTAACCTCCATTGTTCCTAAAATTCATTCTTCGGTTTTAGAGAACACGAACTCATCCCAGATATCTTTCAGGTTGGAGTTTTTCTCCTTTATATCACAAACAAGCAAAGAATAGGTATATGGCACTCTTCATTGGCTGCAGCTTTTGAGTTAGCAGGAAATGAGTAGAGTGATGTTAATTTCAATATGGGACATTTATATCTGTAAGAGCTACAGAATAATATACCACCTACAGCTAAATACCTTGCAAAGAGAACAAAATGTTACAAGAATTCAATGTTTTAGTTAGAAATAATTGTGCCTCAAATTAACCTCGATGGCTATGATACCACTACTGTGCAAAGATAAGAATTCAATGTTTTAAAAGTCCTAGGCTAAATCAGGCCTGGTAGTGCATGCCTATAATCCCAGCACTCAGGAGGCTGATGCAAGAGGATCATTATGAGTTTGAGGTCAGCCTGAGTTACATAGTGAGTTCAAGACCAGCCTGAACTACATAAAGACACACTGTTTCAAAAAAACAAACAAAATTTTTATTATGAAAATCCTGGGCTGCCAGTGTATCTCAATGGTAAAGTTTATGCTTAGCATTTGCAAGTATCTGGGTTCAAGCCCAAGCATCACCAAAAAAGAAAAGAAAAAAAGAAGTCCTAAATCGGATCACAGTGTATCCTACTATAAGCAACACTCATTCAATCACTTATCAATCCATCTGATCACTTATTCATTCTGTAGCCAATGAGCTGAACAACTAAACTTGTAGAATAAAATAAAAACATTCTTCTTAGCCTATGGGTTCTTGAAATTTTTTGGTAGAATAGGAGGAAATCTTTTTCTGCCACTAGAGTGAATTTTATCATGCCCCTGGACGATCATCCCAAAGTAGCTGAAAGTTTCATTTTAATACACAACCTCAGACATAGTTTCAATTCAGTACATTAAAACATCCACCTCCACATCATAAGAGAAATGTTTAACCTCATTCAAGGGGCTTTTCCCAAGTGGGAAGCCATGATGTAAATCTTCCCTTCTTTATACTACTATATTGCTAATTGAGATGAAAGAAGAGTGAGGCCGACAGAAAGTTCTTGCTGCTGAGATGGCATCACATTCTCTAGGCCTAACAGTTGTGTGAAATGAACTTGGTTTTATGTGGAACCATTGGGAATCCCTCAGAGACCTGCCTCCCACCATCCTTGTCTCTAGTCTCAGGATGCCTGAACTGAGCAAAAATATCTTACTGGACCAGGAGCTTCCTCTCACAGCCTGCATCCAGCTTCTCCTCTTCCGGGCCTGCTCATTTCTTATCACACAGAATTAAGGCATTTCCCTATTAACTCTCTCCTGCAAGAGCCCAGATGTGCTCCTTGGAGCATTCTTTGCCTAAACAAATTCTGTCCACCAATCCCCAAGAAGCAGCATTTGTCATTGGCTCTCTGCTGCCAAACCATTAGCCAACCTACTCTTTTCCAGTAAATTTTCAGGGCAGGAACCAGATCAATTTCCTGGGCCTTAACTGTAGAAGACATTGCTCAGAGTGGTCCTGTTGAGGACAGAGAGGCACTTATACATACATCATTTGCTCCCTGCAGCCAGGAGTGGCACATAACACACTAGCTCCTTCCTCGAAAGAAACCCTCTTCAAAGCCTCCAACCACCATATTTTTGACCTTTGTTATGGGAGAACATGCAACAGTGCTGCAGCCACTTTCTGCTAAGTTTTGCTTTAAATTCTCTGGATGAGCTGCCCCACTACTTTGGGCATATGATAGCTATTGTGTCTTGATCCTCTGTAGTCCTTCCAGTCTAACAGCCTGCTAAAATGCATTCATTTCATCAGCAAACAATTATTGAAGGTCCACCCTAGCTTAGGCCTTTCCTGTTCTCTATCTCCTCATTTATTCTTCACCTTCCTGATATTAAATGTTGTATATGAAGAATCAATCGCACTCTCTCGCATTTTTCTTCCCTCCATACAAATTTAACTATCTTTTTAGATACATTGAGAAAATGTTTCTTTTCCTATAGCAAAATAGCAAACAAATTGCAAAAACAAAATTAAATTTAAAGCTACAGTAAATAATGAAAACATTAGATAGCAAATCATCTGACAAGCAGAGAGTTTTTTTCAATACAAAGCATTGAAATCTGTCGGGAATTGAGTTCTGCAAAGTGCTACTGCAAACAAATGCCCTAAAATAGGGGGAAGGAGATATTTTACCATGTGCTCTTGGTATCCAGTGCCTCAAATAATAAGAAACAAACTGAAGATAAACAAGGGCCAGTTGGTAATTTCATTATTGCTAAAAATACAACATAACCTTACTATATTTTCTGTAGCAGTTAAATACAGGCATATGAAAAGGATACAATCAAAACAGCAATTGAAAGGAATACATGCCCTCCAAGACTGTTCCATCCAACAACCAGAACATCTAACAAGATTTCTACAATATCGTATAACAGCTGTCTACTTTGCTGAACCTGTGACATACTTGCCCCCAAAGATTTTTTAAATAATCATGATAATCAATAGTTACCACTTACTTAAAGCTTTCTTTGTACCTGGTACTAGACTAAGATCTAGCACCTAAGGTATTATGGTACATTTTTTGTTTAACTTTGATGCTTTTTTTTTGGTACCAGGAATCAAACTCAGGACCTTGTGCTTGCCAGGCAGGTGCTGTGCCATTGAGCTATATCCCTGGTCCCCTGGTACATGTTATTTAATTCTCACAATGGTCTTGCGAAGAATATATTATTAATACTCATTTTATAGATGAGAGAAATTAGTCTCTGTGATTAAGACTCTTGCCTTAAGTTGTGTGCCTTGCAAATGGCAGAATTGCTAATTATGCCTGGTTCTCAGTAATGCCAGAGCCACTGCCCCTTCCACTATGCTACAGTGTTCTGCCCTGGAGGCACAGAAAAGCAGATGCTACACTCTTGGTCTATCTACTTGTATAGAAATGAAGGCGGAAAAAGGAATTCAGACCTCATCTGGAAACCTCACGTTTTTGTTTTGTTAAGAGCTACCTTTACTTAAGTGACCATTTGACCACTGTGGGTGTTCTTGAAACCGCCAGCGAGCACAATGACCTTCTGATGTAAAGAATGGGTGGAGGGCAGCTGCCAGTTTCCTCCTAATTATCTCCTGTTGGACAGTGTACCACAGCACCAGTTCAAAGACGTTGGGGGAAAGGAGGGACCTGGGAATACTTGGGTTTCCCTCACCCCATATATTCAATTGGCACCTATAAAAAGTAGTGTATAGGCAGTACACATCTCCTTATATCAAGCTAACCCACAAGACAATATGGCAGGGTCCCTCCCTATGACTGCACCTCTTTGGACTCAGCTTCTCTGCAGCCTCCCCCATTACCATATGAATACCTGTATATCTGTCTTTCCTACTCTAGCCCTTATCTTTTCTCCCATGAACATTTGTTTAGCACCTATGTGTCAAGCACTGGACTAGGTACAGGGATGTAGCAGGGTATGGTAGGGATTAGGATTTGGTCATCTAGTTGGTAGATAAATCAGACAAGCATAGAATTGACTGGGAGAGGTGGTGAATGACTGTAGTCTCAGCTGCTTGGGAGGTCGAGGCAGGAAGACCACAAGCCCAGGAACTGAAGGCCAGTCTGGGCAACATAATGAGACTCCCATGTCAAAAATAAATAAATAAGCAAGCAAACTATCGCCAAACTAAGTTGTGAATAGTATAATGGGGATAGGTACAAGATGGACACATATCACAGAGAAGGAGATGTCAGGGAAGGTCTACATGAGAAAAACAAACTCTTTCCCATCTTCCCTGTTTGGAATAGATTTGACCCCCACTCCAGCCTAAATTATACTGTAATTCCACTTTGGGATCGCCGCCATAGAGCCTTGGTGGCGTTCTGGCTTGTATTAGTCGCTTTGGGCTAAGTTATCTCCTCAATTCCATTCAGTATAGTTCACCTCATGTAAATACTATGCTAGATGTACTGTGAAAGAGGAAAATGACTAAGCCATACCAAGAACCAGTTCCTCCAGGAACTCACAGGAGGAAAGCTGGACACACAAGTGATGGATAAACCAAGTACTGTGGTGGAGAACATGGGCATAGATGACAACCAAGATGCTCAGCACGTTGATAGCGGAAAGCATTTCTGAGTGGAAGCGTAATACAACAAAGTTCTCTTGGCATGGGTTGTGGCTGAAGAGACAGGGAGACCAGTGAAGGGGTGAACTCAGGAGTCCAGTTGAAAGGTTCCATCATCACTGGTAAGATTTAGCATTTGGGACAGAGAACTGCCACTACTGGCTCACAGACTGAGTGCTAATTATTGATGTGTTCCCTGTAATATCCAGCACTGTTTTCTGTCTTGAATAAGTTTCACAAATATTTGTAAATTGAACCACATTAGAGATTCAGTTTGAGAGTATGACTTAAGTTTTGCAGGTGTTTCATTTTTTCTGTTGGAATCCTATTGGTTACAACATTCCTCAAAGACAGTAGCCACATTTTTTCTAATTCTAGGCTCACCAGTGGGTTGGGCCTTCCAGTCCAGGGTTTAGTCTTTGTTCCCACTGCTCCCGCTGCTCTGCCCTCTCAGTTCTGTCTAACCTTGTTATTCAGCTTCCTGGAGATAGGGATGGGACAGGGCACTTCTGTTAATCAGTCTTTATTTCTCATACAAGAATTCGCAATAATAGCCAGGCATGGTGGCACAAGCCTATAATCCCAGCACTCAGGAGACTGAGGCAGGAGGATCACCATAAATTCAAGGCCAACGTGGGCTACATAGCAAGTTCAAGGCCAGCCTGGACTACAGAGCAAGGCCCTGTCTCAAAAACAAAAATCTCAGTAATGGATTTCATTATTCTCTGAACTCTGAATTCTGTGTTTGACTTTCAAGAGGATAAATCCAATAACTGTGTAATTTGATATTTCTTTCCAGGGTAGGAGAAATTAAAATCTCTTTCTTTTCATGGTGAAGCTGCAGTACATAAGAGAAAATGGCCTGGGACCTGAGCTCTGCCTCTGCCCTTATTAACTTGTGTGACCAGGAGCAACTCCAGTCGATGTCCTCACTCTTTTTTTATCTGGTTGGCTTGGTTTGTTTTTTTTTTTAAACAGGGTTTTGCTATATGGTTCAGGCTGGCCTTGAACTCGCTATGTAGCCCAAGCTTCACTCAAACTCACAAATCTTCCTGCCTCAGTCTCCCAAGTGCTGAGATTACAAGTATGTGCCACCACACTTGACTACAATCCATGCCCTCTTTACCCCATGAGTTCTTAAGATAGTGAGATTTTAAAAATATGATTGCATGTTTTGATTACAAAGAAACACATGAATGGAATGGGAGAGGTAACTATCATGGAAATTTTATTTAGTTTATCAAATTCTAAGAATGTTAAATAAGATTATTCTAAACCATGTGGGGCTTGGAAGCCCTGGAATTTCAAGGCTGTGAGGTATCAATCCTAATGGCAAGTGAGTGATCCCAAAAGAATTAAAAATGAGATGATCCTCTGAGTATTAAAGTAGGGCATCAATATATAATGGATCAGAACAGAGATTTTCTAAGTCACCTTAAAGAAACAGAATAGTTCAGACCAGGAAAACCTAATGAAATCTGGAGATAGTCTAAAGAAAGGAAGCAGAAACAGAAGAGAGGTTGACCAGCCATTAAAACATGAGAAAAGAAGGTAGGAGGAGCAAACCTTGCTATTGCTCATCTCATAAGATTCAAGGCCAAGGGACTCAGCAGAGAGGGTGGTTAAGAAGGTGACTTACGTAATTCTGGTGACAAGTATCTTCCTATTGTAGAGGTCTAGGCCAGATGCCTCTAACATTATTTTCTTATTTTAATTACAAACTTATTGAGCAAACCAATTATAGTTTCAATCCTCTATAGTTTTAGACCCACTTACGGTAAATGAATACATTACCCATTGCATCCTTTGGAAATGGTTTTTCTTATTGCAGTTAATAAATTGATACCAGAATATATAGGGCCTGATTATATAAGACTTTTCATGTGGCTTGCATAGAGGGCTAGAGTACTCTAGTCACAATTTAAGTATTTGATATCTTTGGCAATTCTAATTCTATCCTCATTACCATTAGAGTCCTGGTTACACACAGTATCCTTGAGAGCTTGAACCTATGATTACGTGCTAACAGATCAGATTTTTTAGCCTGATGGCAAAGAGCCAGCAACTGGACCCTATGAGATCATTGAGGTAATCCCATTGTGAAAGCCTTTGGAGTTTTGTAACATTTCAGCAGGGTTTTTCTGTAGTCATTCAGTTCTTGTCAATGCCCACATCATTCCTTTGGTAGCATGACAGAAAGAACTGACCCTGAGCTTCTACATGCAATGTAGGGATCCCATCTGTGGCAAAGCCTGCCAACAAACAAGTCCACACTCTTTAGGACTCTTTTGCTGGGATCCAAACCTGTCTTCCTCACACTACTTCCCATTATGCCCCTATAAGCGCTCTGAATCCTGAACTTGGTATCTTTGTCATGTTGTCCATCTCTGCTAATAATAACTACTTTCACTCCACCCCTTAAACTCACATGCCAAATTCCATCTTTGGTTCAAAACTCAGGTTAGGTGCCCTCTCTTTTATAACCACTTCAGTAATTGCTATTCTATCTCAGAAGTTCCATAGCTCATTTCCTGTTCACTTCTATTTTTCTATCTCATGTTAGAAAGCTACCATAAGAGTGAGGTCTGCAGGAATTTCACAAAAAGAATTCCTTTCTGTGCTAAGAACACTTGTTTCTTAAAAGTAAAATACTCTTCCTGGGAAGTCAGATTCAGTCCTTCATTTGTTTATTCACTTAACAAATATTTACTGAGCACGTCTATGTGCCAGGAATGTAATGATAGAAAAGACCGACAGGGCTGCTTCCCTCATGCAGTTTCCAGTCTAGCGAAGAAGACAGATACTAAAGAAGTAAACAATAGTAAATTGCAGCAGTCATCCATGCCATGAAGTACAGTGGACATAGTGCTGTGAGAGAACAGAAGAGGTTTTCCTGGAAACATTACATTTAAGTTAAAACCCGAAGGTAAATCAGAGTTAGCCAAAAGAGAAGATCCTCAGGAGAGTATGAGTTCAAAACTCTCAATGACCACTGCCACTGGCCTGGGGTCCTGTGTACTTTATCTGCTATCCTGTCTTCAGACAATGCGAAGAGCAAATTTACAAATATTTTTCCTCTGACTCTATTTTATAGCTCTAGACGGACCATTTCATGTACACTAATAGTCATCAAAATATAATTTGTTGCATTTAAGCTTTCTGAATTAAAATTATATCCTCATTAGGCAACACATTTTGCTTATTTGTTTCATGTTAATTTTGTAATTTCATTCTCAAAGGGTAATAATAACTTCATGCTTAAGGTATTTTTATTGTCAGTCTCATCTACTACCTATAAGATAGAAAGTCTTTGTTTTGTTAACTGCTGTACCCCCAGTGCTATGATGCCTATCACATAATAGATGCTCAGTGTGCATCCACTGACTATATACAAGGGTAGAGGAGTGGACTGATGGATGGATGGATGAATAGATTTTATCTTCCCTCTAACACTAGTATTTGTGTAAGAGCACAGCACCTGCCTCGTTCACATTTGAGTTCCTCCAGCACTTAAATAACACCCTAGAAGTGGTCGATAATCAATTTATGCATTATTTGAAAATTACAATTCATCTAGCCTTTGCCTGAACTTTTCTATGCCTGGGAAGAACTGTTTTTTCAGGTAGTTGGTGCCAGTTGAACTGCTCTAGCTGTTAGAGTCCATTCCATTCTTGGACTAATACCTGCCTCCCCAGTGGTATTACTTCTTCCCTACAGACCTGTGTATGACAACCCCACATTCTCTGTCCCATGGCAGCCCTTCTGCTATCGAGAACAGTGACCAGGTTCTCTGAGATCACTTACAAGCAGGCCTCCTCTCCAGGGTGATCTCAAATACTTTAAAATACTTTGAAATACTTCTAGCATGCTTTAAACAAGGACACACCCCTCATAGGTTTGTGAGGTGTTGTGAAATCCCACAGAGAGCCACTGTGCAAGCAGGTTCTCTTTCACATTCTGGAATGCAGACCAGAACTGACGGTGATAACAATAATTAATGTTTACTTCACAATTTACTATGGTTTACCTGTTAGTCCACATAACATCCCTGTGATATAGGTTAGTTTCCCAGTCTATTAATATTTGAGGAAATAAGAGAGAAGATAAAGGTCTAAATGTATTTTGCACACATACTGCAAATCAAACAGAGGGCCCCAGTACTGAGGTCTCCATACCTCAAGACCTCAATCTAAACCAATCCATCAGCATTTGCCATTGGCCTCACTCCTTATCTGATAGAATCATTTGGGGTCCAAATAGATCTGTGAAGTGCTGTAAATTCTAGGATGATGGGTAAAAGGAGAAATGCATGCAGAAGTCAGACACTGAGGGCTTGCTAGGCTTCAAACTTTGCTTTTGGCTCTATGTACCGAAATATGTCAATAGCGTTCCCAAATATAACAACTCACACATAACAGGCCCAAAGTCATGCATACAGGTTTAATACTAGTATTTGAAATAAATAAATATTAGCTAGAGACACAAATATCTTTTTGGAATTTTGTTGTACTTGGATTTATTTTGAATCCTCTTAGAGTTCAAACATTTGTGTCACAAACAAAGTCTACTAAAAATAGACTTGTGTATTTGATTTCATCAATTTCATTGTACCATAAATACACAAGATATTTTCAGGGATTTCTTTTGAAAAGCAAAGAAGCCTTTTGAAATCACTTACAATTTTAATAAATCCCCTCCTTCACATTGGATTTTCAAGTGTGAAGCTTCCTCCAAGCAATGATTCTTAACCTTTTAGGAGATTTTGAGTCCTCTGAGAATCCAGTGACAGGTACATGGACTTTCCTTGGAAGAAAATTTATTTACATGTGAGCAAAGTATTGCATACAATTTTAGGATCTGTAAACTGAAGGTTTAAGAACTTCTAATTCCTCACATATATTGCTGATGGGAATGCAAATTTGGCCACGGAGGGAAATTTGGCAATATCTATCAATATTACAAATACACATACTCTTTGACACAGTAACTCCTCTTTTAAAAAGTTATCCTACAAATATATTTTTACATCAGCAAAATGTTTTCAGAAAGATATTAACTATAGCATTACTTATTTAGAAAACTACTAGATACAACCTTAAGGCCCATCAATATGAGACTGGGTTAAATTTCAGTATATCTATAAATTTAATGCAATGAATCTTTCTTTTAAAAGATGAGAAAGTTATGCATATACTGTGATAGCATTTCTAAGAAAGATATGATAAATGAAAAAGTGAGATATAGAACAGTATAAGCACTAAGCTGCAACTTATATATAAAAAAGGTAGGAGGGTGGGATGTAAAATGGTACAGCTGCTTTGGAAAATAAGTAACAGTATGTCAAAAAAGTAAAAATTAAATTAACTATGTAATCCAGAAATTCTTCTGCTATATATACACCCAAAAGAACAGAAAGCAAAGCTTCAAAGTGATATTGTTACACCCACATATGGCAGTATATTCACAATTCCAAAAGGATGAAGCAACCCAAAAGTCCATTGACAAATGAGTGGATAAATACAATGCAATATATGCATACAATGAAATATTATTTAATGTTTAAAAGGAAGTTCTGACACACACTACAATATGGATATAATGTAAAATGGTGGGTGCCAGTGACTGAGGCGAGAGAATTGGGAATTCAGTAGATACAGAGCAGTCTTGTAAGATAAGAGTCTGAAGGTTGGCTGCACAACAATATGAATGTACTCAATACTACAAAATTGTACACTTGAAGATAATCAATATTATAATTTTAATGTTATGGGTATCTTAAAACATTTTTAAAAGTTGGGAGATGAAAAAAATTATACTATATATAAGTAACTACTTGTAGTATTAAACAGAAAAGATCTGGAAGGGTGCACAAAAAATTGGTAATACTGATTGCTTCCAGAGAGAAACTAATGGATAGGAATTGGAAGAAAACATTTTTAATTATAAACAATATTGCATATTTAAAATTGTATATAAATACTGTGCACAGTTTAAAGGAAACAAATAAAACAACAGCCCTTGTATTCATCCTCTAGGTAAAAAAAATAGAATACCATCCCTTCTTGAGAAATTCATCATAGGTCTTGCCTTGATCATGTTCTCATACTCACTTTTCATGATATGCCCTTTTAAATTTGATTTTCTTACATCTTACCTAGTAAAATATTTTTTTTACAGTGCTGGGGATGAACTCAAGATCTTGTACATGCTAGGCAAGCACTGTACTTCTGAGCTACTGTACTGCTGAGAACATTTAAAAGCTTCTGCATTCCATGCATGACTGAAATGTAGTACAGAAAACATACTATACTAAAAAATGCAAACTACATATAAGACACAAACGCTTGAGCATTTTAAGTGGGAAGCAAATAGGCCTTATACCAGCCAGCATATGCCACAGACACACACAACAACAACTTTACTATTTAAAATTAGTGCAAGGGGCTGGGGATATAGCTCAGTGGAATAAGTGCTTCCCTAGCAAGCTCAGGGTCCTGAGTTCAATCCCCAGTACCGCCAAAAAAAAAAAAAAACAATTTAAAATTAGTGCAAAGTTAAGTAGTCTTAAGCTTCACTTTTCTCAGTTTTTTTATGAACTGAAGGTCTTTTATGTCCTTATAATTATATGCCAGACACCGTTCTGGTTATAGGGGAGACCACAGTAAAGAAAAAAACAAAACTCCTTGCCTTTATGGAGTTCATATTCCACTGGGAGGAGACAGATAATAAATTAAATGAGAAAAATACATAGTATGTTGGTGGTGATAAATATTGTGAAAACTAATGCAGAGAAGGCTCACGGGGACTGTTGAGGACGTTGTAAATTAAAGAGGATATCAGAGTAGGCCCTTCTGAGGAAGGGATATTGGAGTCAACACCTGAAAGAGAGGTAGATCTAAGCACTGTGGATATGATGGTGGAGAATGCATTCCAGGTGGAGGAAAGAGCAAAGGTGAACATGGGGCAGGAGCAGGCTAGAGTTTCCTGAGGAAAAACCAAGAGACCAGAGTCTCTGGAGCCAATAAGGGAGGCTGGGAGAGATAGAACGTTGTATCAGAGAAGAAACTGATCATTACGGACGTTTGGTAGCCATTATAAGGACTTTGATTTCAGCCCTGAGTCAGATAGGAGCCCTGGAAGGTTGTGAGCTTGCATTTTAATAAGCCTGGCTACAGTGCAATGAGAGCAGACTTGATGGGGACAGGTAGACAGAGGGTGGTTGAGAGGATCCTGGTGAAGAGGTGGTGTGAAGTAGAGCAGGAACTATGGAGGAGTAAGAAATGGTCAGATATAGTTTGAAGGTCAGCAACAAGATTTGATGACCAGATTAAAGGTTGTGTGTGAGGGAAAGAATTGAGTCAAAGGTGACTCTCAGATCGGCCTCAGCAGCCTGAAGTCTGGAGTTGCCATTACCTGGGATGAAAAGACTGACAGAGAATAGGTTTGTAAGGGCCACAGAGTCAGACGGGGAACATTAGGAGCCATGCGTTGGCTCCTAATATTTAAACACGAGAAGCTTATTAAACATTCAAACACTGAAATCCAAGCTACTCAAAAGGCGAAGGCAGGAGGATTGCAAATCTAAGGCCAGCCCAAGCAACTTAGTGAGACCCTGTGTCATAATAAAAATATAAACCAGGCATCGTGGTGTATGACTGTAACCTCAACACTCTGGAAGTTTGAGGCAGGAGGATCACAAATTTAGCCCAGCCTGGGCAATGTGGCAAGATCCTATCTTAAAACAAAAAAATTAAAAGGGGCTGGGGAAATAGTTCAATGTGAAGGCACTGGGATAAGTTCTTAGTATTAGACAATCCATCAATCAAAAAATAAAATAAAATAAGAAATACAAAGGCAGTGGTAGAGTTCTTTCCTAGCATGTGTAGCCCTGGGTTCAATCCCCAGTACTGAAAAACAAAACAAAATAAAATCCACAAAACATCCCAACAGAGCTTCAGAGTACCCAGGTGAATGTCTGGTCAGGAATATAGGACAAAGTTTGGCTGTAATAATATTCATCTGTAAAGCTGAAATAAGAATATAATAATACCTAATAATAATTATTATTGAGAGTATTAGACAAGACAATGAATATGAAGCTCTCCCTGCAGGCAAAGCCTACCACACAAGATGGCCACAGTACATTTTACCTATCGTTTTTATTAAAATTGAAATACTCTCAGTCAGTATTCCTCTCATTACTATAAAGATATGACTGTGATTGCCTTCAAAAACAAATTGTGCATGCCTGTAATCTCAGCACAAGTTGGGGGCTGAGGTAGGATCACAAGTTTGAGTTCAGTTTGGGCAATTTAGTGAGACCCTGTCTCAAAATTTTTTTAAAAATAATAATTTTCAAAAAGTTAGGAGATATAGCTCAGTGCAAATGTCCAGAGTTTAATCCCCAGTTCTGCAAAAAGAATGAAAGAAGAAAATAAATAGGAAAAAAGGAAGGAAGGAAGGGAGACAGGGAGGGAGGGAAGGAGGGAGGGAAGAAAAGAAAGGAAAGAAAGGAAAGAAAGGAAAGAAAGGAAAGGAAGGAAGAAAGAAAGAAAGAAGAAAGAAAGAAAGAAAGAAAGGAAGGAATTATAAATTGTTGTTTCTGGGGTTGGTTCCCAGGAATGATTTACAAAAGAAAACAAAGTCAAGGCAGTGGCTTCAGAATTGGTTTCTAGTGCACAGAGAGTTTGACATACCTTCTGTAGTCTGCATATGAAAGTTATGGCAAGTTTTTAAAATTACCAGTATGTCTCTGCACTGACCCAGAATTCATTCCAAATTTTGCAGATGGTTTGACATAGAGAATGAAGTGATTTATCAGGGGAAACTAAATTCCAGCTAGGTCCCTGAAGGGCAGACATTCCCAGACCGTTCCTGTGGCCTTGTTAAATGGAATGAAGCATAAGAACTGACTACTCTGTCTAGACTTCAGTAGCTATAAATATTATCACCAGCCATAAGTTTATCTGGTTCCTTTTAAAACTGATTCACAAAATCCATCACCTGTGTCTTCCTGAAATAGCAAACTATTCAGAGGAACTTTCCTTGAAGAAGGGTACTCTTGCTATCTCCTATTAATTTATTAAGTGATCTTTAACTGTTTTATGGTAAGAACATAAAAACAAAAACTGGTGTGGTTTTATTACAAATTTCTATATCTTTAAAGCAATGAGTGTCTAACATTAAAACTTAAACAATGGGGTGTCTCATTATTATTTACATCTCTTTGAATTTTTGGCTATAAACTCCTGACCCTGAAATCCTCTTCTATATCTGTGACAGGCATAATACTCAGTAATTTATAATTCTATTAATAATTCTCCTCATCTCTATCTGTGTCCAAAGGAAAAAGATGTTAAAATGAATTGAACAATCCAAAAAATGCTTCAGAAACAAATAGATGATAAAAGTAGCACACAGTGACAGATGAATTTAGAAATAGCAGCACAACACAACTATAGGTAAACAAACTAATGAGAGGAAAGAGCAGGGAAAAGGAACCGTAACACAGAGAAGCACTCTTTTCTGGAATCCTTGTTATCGTCTGTCTTTAAATGAGGCCAAATACACTGAACTGATTACTGTTAATAAGGAGGTCATTGCTCAATTAAACTTCATGAAGACCAATTTCATTCCTTCTCCCTGATTCTTTTGTAAGTTTCTAATAATTTCTATATTCATTGTTTATTATGCTTCAAGTGGTAGCTCCATGTGAAAAAATAACGCTCTGCTACCAGTAGTCAAGAGAGGACATCTTATAGACTAACACCTTGAGGTCTCATGGCCCAGCAGGACACATGAGAGTTCGAGAGCCCTCACGTTTACTGTTCCACATGGATACTCTGCTCCAGACTCTCCATGGCTATCTGTCCTAGAATTCCAGGTGGAGGAGAGTTAAAAGATTCAGGAAGTGATAACTCCAAAATGAGCCAGTAAAGTTGACTTGTGACAAGATCTTAATGAATTTGTGCCCTGTATCTGTTTTATTAGCTTTGAAATAAATTTTAGTTTTCTGTGTTTCTAGCCAAGCTGGGACAGAAAAGGAAAGCTTTGTTCATATGCACATATGAAGGCACAGTGTTGGCAAAGGAAAGGGCTAACAAGGAGTGTTCATACTCCTCTCCCATCTCTTTGGCTTTAAAATTTAGAACTCAGGCACACCAGAAAAATACAGTATTTTTTTAGTTCAGAGACAGCATGACTATCATATGTACCATCCAAACCAGGATATTTTAGAGAGACAAAGCAATATAAATAATGTTGTCAGTATGACAAGCATATTCTAGACCATCCAGGCAAATGTGACATCACCTTCATCAACAAATAAATCCTTATCCAACCCAAATTTCTTCACTGCACAAGAGATCTGAGCCAAAACATATTTCCATGGCTAACAGAATGAATGCCCTCTTCTACTAGGATAAGAGGGCCTAGTGTTTATGAATGTTTCTTTCTTTCCCCCTTCTCTCATCCAACAGTCTCTCTAGTCATTTAATTGTAGAACTCTTTTGCAGGTCCTGCCTACCCAGCCTTATATTTTTGCTCCAGAAAGTTCATTTATGAGTCTGAAGGTTATTCAAACCACCCATGCATTTAGTTAGTGGGATACTTAAATTTTCCCTGAGAGTGACAGTAGGATTTATAGTGAATCTTGTCCAACTCTGAAAACCAGGACAAAGAAATTTCCATAATACTTTCAGATAGGCAGCCCTCTCATGCAAGTATGGGGGTCCTATAGGGCACAGAACAGGCACAATTTAATTCTATATTTTCTGTGATCCATGTCCAGCACAAGGGGTGGTGTAGAGTGAGTTCTCATTGTGCACTGCAGTATGACCAGGCTGCTTCCTCACCTCTGCTAGCTCTTCATGTGTGGGTGCCATGGGTTTCCTCTCTTTTCAGTATAGGGAAGGGGACTCTTCCTCATGATTCTCCATCAACTGGCTGAGCTGGATTCTGCTGCCAGCCTTCAGGGACTGGCTACCATTCTGTGTTTCTTGAGTACTGTCCTGAGCTAAACAGAACCTCACCCAGAGTCTAGGAAGTAGATTTGGGTGCAGGTTGAATCTGCCAGGTTCCACAGAATTCAGGAACACTGAACAATACGTACTTCTTACCTTCTCATCCTCAGGCTTGGTGACATGGAATGGGAGTCAAACATAACCTTGAAAGGTTATACACCAAGACAGGGTGTTTAATAGCAAAACTCTGCAGCTGAACCACTGGGTTGATATCCCAGCCCTACAACTTACCATAACCTGACTATCCTTGGGTGAATATTTAACCTCTCTATACTGAGTTTTCCATTTGGAATTTGGAAATAAGCTTGCTTCAGACAGCTGAAGTGAGAAATATGTTCAATGATTGAGAACTATTTTGGGCATAGATTAATGCTTAGTAATGTCAACTGTTACTATTTTTGTGGTTTTTGTCCTTTTCTTGGGGAGTCTCAAGCTTAGCCCATTTTCTTTAATCCTACCTGGTTCTGGCTGGTTCCCTCATCTGGATGTGGGTTGCCTTTGCATTTAGCTACCTTAATACTGGTCCTCTAAAAAGGACATATCTGCTCACTAATAGCTGGTGGCAGCCTAGTCTACTAGGATCTACATCAAAATCTCTTGTGAGTACCTTCTCTGAACCCAGGTAAATCAACACACAACTTTTTTTAAAAGAAAGAACTTGGTCAACACAGAAGGATGAGATTTGAAAGGAGTCATGCTAAGTCAGGAGCCCACATTCCTGAGCACACCTTGCACCTACATATTTCTAATTATTTTCCAAAGATGGACATTTCCACCTACCTCTCAGAAGTTCTGATACCAGTGCACAGAATCATCCCAGAATTTTAAACAATCATATTATTTTCTTCTTTAGTTACTCTAAATTCTTTACCAGATACTATACCTTTTTAACCAGTAATTGTTGATGTTCTATCAGACAAATATATTCTTTCCTTGTGGTTCTCAAGGAATCTTTTATGTAAGTACAAAAGTCACCAGCAACCGTTGGGACAGAAATAAAACCTCACCTAAGGCAATTCTAAATTTCTAAGTCTTGATAATTCATAGCCTCAAATTCTAAATAATTTCAATGTTTTAATTTAATAGTTCTGTTCAGTAACACCATGTGGCTGTCATGCCTGCCCCAGCCAAATTCTAGGTGATACTCTGCATCACCTATAATACTTAAGTGGATAATTTTAGTGCAAAGTAAATGATCAAAACTCTCAAATAATAACATAAAAATTTCCCCGAATGTGATCATTTCATTAAGTAAAAATTACTACTGCTCTGCTATCAACCTTCACCCCTCCAGTCCTTTGAAGTACTTCCTTCTTATAGAGTTTAGTTAGATCCTCAGAATTTAGGATGAGCTATTGTGCCACAGAGCTCTCTTAAATCACAGGAAGACTTGAACAAATCTCTGTCCCAGCCTGGTTTCTTTTGGCTAAAGACTTTTGCTGACCTGGAACCAATGGTTCGGTTGTCACATGATCCTAATATACACTTACCTGGTTCCTTTCTGTGATGTCCACAGTCCACAGTTGGTTAGAAAGCATCAAATCTGGAAGGAAGTTCAGAGACCAGCCAATCCAAGCCCTCATCTTACAAACACTCTGGAGACTACAAAGAGTCTCCATTTGACCAAGGTCATCCTGCTCATTAATTAAAGAGTTGGGAATGAAATTGCCACATTGGGTATTCATCTCCCTGTGGTGTCATTCTTCTTCCAACCGGTTCTTTTGCCCTCTGCCCTAATTGGCTTTTGAACATGAAACACACAGTCCACACCCTTCTGGGAAGTTCCAACAGTCTGTGAGGCTCGTCCAGATCTGCTGGCCTGGAGCTCTTCACCTGAAGAGGAACAAGGGTCATGTGGCTCTCTTGGAACTATAAACAGTGTGTAAAGATGCTTATAATGCTCAAGTATAGCCACACTGCCAAGTCTGTTGTGCTGACAAGCAAACTTGCAAGTCATCTATAATCTCTGAGACTTTTAAGGGTTTTTTTCTCCTACAATTTTAGGTTACTTTACAGCAAAAGCTTTGTTACTGGCTTCTAAAACTTGACTACTTTAACAATGAGCATTTACTTAGGAGACATTGAATAGTTTTCATCTGCTAGGCACTATGCTAGCTCTGGGAATATAAAAGTAAGGAAACATGAGTCCTACCCTCAGCAAAAGAGACAAACATATAGACAGTGGCAAGGTATTATACCAAGTGCTTTGACATTTGGACAGGAGCAAACACAGGTCTTATAGACATACAGAAGCAACAGTTAAGCCAGCAGAGGAAAGTTCATGGAAACTTTAAAAAGTTTTTATTTATAATGGTTTAAGATTTATAACAAAGATCCAAAGAAAGTACAAAGAATTCCATATAGTCCTTACCACTGTCTACCCTAGTATGGACATCTTATATTACAGAGAAAAAAATGTTACAACTATGGAGCCAATACTGGCCCATTACTACCACTAAACCTAGTAGAGTTATTTTGACCTCTAAGGTGATTTCTGAATGACATTAGAAGTTAGCCAAAAGAAAAGACAAGAAAAGAAATTTTAATCAGAAGGAAAGCATGTGCAAAGATATAAAGTGAAGAGTTTGGTGAGCTCAGGGAACAGGTAAGTACATGAGTGGAAAATTATATGGGAAAATAGAAGAACAAAGAAAGAATGAAGATGTCCCAGGTTGAGAAAGAAGAGTAGAAAGGGATGATATCAGTAAAAAAGATGGGAATCAGATTAATGAATGGCCTTCTAAACAAGACCAAAGCATATACACATTTTAGGTGTTATGTTCAGCTTTACTCTTTTTAAACTTTTTATTACTATATATGTACAGTATATAATGTTTACAATCCTTATGTGCAGTTGGTACATGTACATAAAGCATCTTAATTCTTTTTATCTGCTTTTATTCCCTTCCCTTCCTCTCCCTCCATCTCTTGATCTTCTTCCCATTTGAGAAGGAGCTACGTTCCTATTATCTTTTATTTTGATCTTTATTTATATTTGGGTTTCTCATATAAGAGAAACCATGTGATATTTAAGCTCATGTGTCTGATATATTTCACTTAACATTATGGTCTAAAATTGCATCCATTTTCCTACAAAGGATTTAGGTTTATCTTTCTTTGTGGCAGACTAGTGTTCCATTGTGTATAAATATCACATTTTCTTTATCTATTCATCTATTGATGGACATGTAGGCCACTTCCAAGATATAGCTGTTATTAATTGATTTGCACATTTGCACAATGGAAAATGAAGTACTTTATATAGGATATTAACTTTACAAAAATTATATTTGGAAATATCACTCAGACTATAGGGTGAAAAGGCACCAGAAAAGATGAGACAGAAGAAAAAGAGCAGATGGTGTGATAGCCTAAGCAAAAGTTGTAGCACAGGAGATAGAAAGAATATAATGACTGTTAGAAATATTAAAAATACTGAGTCAGTTGTGGTGATGCATGCCTGTAATTCCAGCACTTTAGAGAACTGAGGCAAAAGGATCTCCTAGTCTTGAGTTCAGTCTGGGCAACTTAGCAACTTAGTGAGACTGTGTCTCAAAGTAAAAAGGGCTGATGATACAGCTTAGTACAAAGGCCCTAAGTTCAATACTCAATACTGATAAAAAGAGAATTGATAGAAGGTACCATGTAATTAGACATACAGTCCATGGGTGGGAAAAGAACCAACTTGACTTCCAGATATCTGGCTTTATCAACTGGAAAGAAAAGGTAATGTTTCGAGATATTAGGCTGTAGGGTATGAGAATAAAGGTTGATTATAAGAGTGCTATGGTTTGGATGCATTCCCCAAAATTCATGTATGGAAGATTAATCCCTGATGCAACAGTGTTGCTAAGTGGGGCCTACGGGTAAGAGTTTTGGTCATGAATATGCTGGCCTCATGAAAATATCAATGCTATTATACAATGGCTTTCAGGAGTGAGTCCTGTCTCTTGCGCTCCAACCTTCCATGACATGAGGATGCTGCAAGAAGGCTCTCAATAGACCAGACACCAGTGCCTCCACATTAGACTCCCAGCCTTTAGAACTGTGAGACAAGAAACCCCTGATGTTTATAAATTACCCAGTCAAGTATTCTGTTATATCAGCTGCAAACAGACTAAGAGTGGCAGATGGTTGGTTTCACTTTGAACAAGGGAAGTGTCAAGCACTCATGGTACATTTGAGGAGACAGTGAAATCAAGACATTGGTTGGATATACATGTCCATGTTCCTGTAGAGAAATGAGCTAGAAACATAGGTGGTAAATCATTATCCTAAAAACAGTAAATGAAGCTAGAATAGATTGTCCAGGAGTATAGAAGAGAAGAGAATCCAGGAAAGGATCTAAAGAATGATACCATGTAAGAGATGACCCATAGAGCAGTTTGGAAGGAAGCTGTCAAGCATCTGTAAAGGTGAAAAGGGAATTAGAGAACATGGTATCCCCAATGCTAAGGGGAGAGCTTTCATGAAAGGGTTGTGTAGCCAATAACAACAGATGCAGCAGAGGGGCTGAGACCCACAAGAGTCCCTCCGATTTGACAAAAGGGTTTCCCTCAAAGCAGGCAGTTTCAGAGAGTGGATGGGGCCAGAAGCCCAATCTATCCTTGGAGAATGACCCGAAAGTAAGGATAAGAAGAGGACTACAGGTGCCTGCCGTTTTGTTTTGTTTTGTTTTGTTTTGTTTTTTGAGACAGGGTCTCACTTATATATTTCAGGCTGGCCTTGAATTTACTATGTAGACCAGGCCCTGAACTCACGGTGATGCTCTTGCCTCAGCCTCCCAAGTGCTGAGATTATAGGCATGTGCCACCATGCTCGCCTTCCTGCCATTCTTTAAAAACGATTGTCTGTGACTCAGAGTACAGAGATAAGTGAGATTGTCAAATAACAATAGATAATGTTTTTTTTTTTTTTTTTTTTTTTTAAAAA
>PVLD010007157.1:30947-93844 GCA_004027595.1 Dinomys branickii | reverse complement strand
AAAATGGAGGCCAAACATGAGCTAACCATCCAGACAAAGCAGAGTTGGGAGTTCAGGACTGGTAAGGCGGCTGGACTGACATAGCAGTGTAGTGGAGACAATGGCATTGCAGAAAGGAAGCTTAAAAAAATCTTTATAAAGTGCTAGTTGTTGCCTTGGTCATGTCCAATGTTGTGGCTGCCCAACAGGAGGATCAGAGGCTGGACTCAGCTCTGGTGAGATCCTAACCAGAAAGGAGATTTTACAGATCCCAAGGTGGGGATAAATCAAAGTTCTGGTTCAGTCAGAATGGAAGATGGATCCTTCGGAGATCCCAGACAGGCCACTCCCTTAAGAGGAAGGACTCTGCCCTAGAAATATTGTTTAATTGCTGCTGAGACTAGGGCGAGGTTAACAAAGTGCTCTGGGTACAAACCTGCCTGACCCGGACAGGGAGGGGCTCCTCAAGGGTGTGCTCTGGGCACTGGCTCCTGTTATGACAAAGACTTCACATAACTGAGCAATATGCTAAAGAAAATGCAGAAAAAGGTGAATAAAAAGAGCAAATGGAGGCATATTTCAATCAAGAACCAAAATTCCAATTTAAAATAAACATTGGAGAATTGAAGTATCTAAAAAAATGCAAGAATCAACAAAAGATGGGTGGATAAAACTAGGCAGAACTGGGTGAACTCAACAGCCAAATGGAAGCAAAGAAAGCAAAAACACTAGAAAAGAGGGTAAGAGGCTTGTGGGACACAGTCAAAGGTCTAACATATGTATACATGGGCTCTCCCCAAACAAAAGAAGCAGAATGAAGAATTAAATTAAAACTTATAACAGGTAAATAAACAGAAAATTCATAAGCTTTTTCAAAAATTATGCTTATAATTGATCCATAGATCAAACAAGCAATTATAATAGAATTGGATAATTATTCCTGGTTGAAAGATGATAAAACCATGTTAAAGAAATTGTGGGACGCAGTCATTTAGAGGCATTTGTAAGTTTCAATATATGTGTCAGCAAAAACCTCAAATCTCAAAACAATGACTTAAATATTCAATCCAAGAAACTAGAAAAGAAAATATTAAATCTTAAAGTACAATAAAGGGTGTAATAATACTAAGGGCAGAAATAAATGAAATAAAAGAGTGGGCACATAACAGAGAAAATTCTATAGTCTACATGATTGTTCTTTTTTTAAATTTTTTTTTATTTTAAAGACAAAAGAATGGAGACACATGAACCAGAACAAGCCACAAACAATACCAAAAATACAAATTTACACAGATTATAGTAGGGAATTAGCACTGGATGCTGTATTATATAATGTTATCTTCACATTAGTTAACACATAAACATTAAAGGAAATACCAAATTATAGAGAAGATAGTAGGGAATTAGCACTGGATGCTGTATAATATAAAGTTATCTTCACTTCTGTTAATACAAAAATGATTGAGGAAATACAAAATTATAGAGAACATAGAAGGGAATTAGCTCTGGATGCTGTCCTACATAATGTTACCTTCACATTTGTTACTCAAATGTTACCTTCACATTTGTTACTCAGTTACACAGATGATGGCCCATTTGATCATTCAATTTTCTCCTCCCTTATCTCCACTGCCCTACCACTCAATCAATCATCTTCCCTGTGATAATAACTGTATTCCTGGGTTTATCTGTACCCCTGGACTCTCGCCTTGGGAAGAGATATAGCTGCCTCAGACCATACTATAACATACATGGGTGTATACAAACTGCCATGGTCAGAGGTGGAAAAGCACCTATGCTCACAGCGGACCGCCTGGCTCCGTGGTCACCATGCTATGGGTGGGGGCGGGTCCAGTCCATGGGGTGCCCTCAGCATGGCCCACAGTGGAGCAGCTGCGGGGCCCACAGTGGAGCAGCCGCGGGGCCCACAGTGGAGCAGCCCCCGGGCATGCGCCCCTGTTGGGGCACCCTTGGTGACCCGTTTGACTCTGTCCTATTGCCTCGATACTGGAGGCCCTTTCTTCTCCTCCTCCCTCCTCCTCATCTCCAGCATTACCGTTCCCCACTCCTTGCAGCTGGGCATTGGACAAACTTACGATGCTTGGTATAAGGGCTTGAAATCTCCCTGGCCTGTTCTCACTGTTAGTTCAGGTTATGAACTGAGTTTAAAGATTAGTTCTAGAATAGAGTTGGAGGATTTTCTTGGGTCTGCTGTATAGAGTATGTTGTTTTTCAGACTCCTGGTCTGCTGCTTTTCACCTAATTTGTTGCTATGGGTTCATGCAACGTTCATATGTGCAAGCTGTAAGGAGACCCTCTTGGTGCTCACATTAATAGTTTGGGGTGAGTCCTGAAGACCGTGAATTCGTCCCATTGTTGCCAGGAACAGGCGGTGCTTGCTCAAGCCACCAAGACTCAAGGTGCTCCCAGAGAGAGTTCAGGGTGGGAGCTGAGTACCAGCAACCCAGCTCCTGCTTCCTGCCTGATGTTGGAGTGAGAAGGGCACACAATCCACCTCCATCTGCATCTCCCTCCTGTTGTGGTGCTGGAGCCCCCATCCCTGGGAGCCGCTGCAGCTCGCCGTGGAGGTTCCTCGCTGCTCTCCTCCCGGTAGTGGCTCACCCAGTAGAGAGGCAGGGGGTCACCCCCTCAAGGCAGGCACAGAGCCAGGCGTGGTGGGCTGTGTACTAGTTGCATTGATTCTCTCCAGGCACTGATTAGGAAGGTTGCCACAGGGTGGGGACTCTGCCCCAGTGGCTGTCGCAACCTCTCATTCTCACACTGGGTTCGACAACTGCTCCTGACCCCCATTGCCTCTTTTCCTGGCTGCGCTCTCCCCTCTCCAGCCCTGCACCAGCTCTCGGAACTCCGCTCTCCCATGGTCAGGTCAGGAGGCTTCCGTGAGCGTGGGTCTCCAAAGCTGAAGCTGAGAACCCCGGAACGAGGGCGTGGGCCAAGGGTGTGTTTGGAGCAGTGACTTCCTCCTCCTCTCCCTCCGACTGCACCATGGCGGATCTCCGATCCTTTCATGCAGAAGAGGTTTTGCTTAGTCTTCAATTCCCATTTCAGATCCTTCCTGAGTTCAGGATACCCGCCTCTTTCCTTTCTGTCTCACATGTTGCTATATTCCTATATTCCTTTGTCTGAGTGGCATTCCTCTGGGAGGTTCTCTCTCTGCTGCCTACCCGGTTGCCATCTTGAGGTCCTCTCATAAAGTTTATTTAGTTATTTGTTTCTTTCTAATGAATTGACCATTACATTTCTAAAGTTCTGAAATGGCCAACAGACCATAGAAAGATACCACTTTAGGCTCCTGCTTGAAACCAACAGCTACAGAAAACTGCTGGCCTTGATTCAGGGCCACCATGATTGTTCTTTTAAAGAGAGTAAAGTGGATAAATCATTAGTAGGGCTGCGTGAGTTAGAGAATACAAATTATTAATCTTATGCATAAGAAAAGGAACATTGCTATACAGCCTATATTTAAAGGATAACACAAAGTTCCTATAAAGAATTTTATGCTCATAAATTTGAAAATGTAAATAAAATGAACAAAGCCCTTGGAAAAAATTAACCAAAAGGAAAAAGGAAGTACAAAATTGTAAATATCCTGTATCTTTATAAAATAAGTATCATTCTACAAATAAGAGTTCTGGATTAGATAGAATTCTTGGTGAATTTACTTACACATTGATAAAAAGTGATATCAACCTCAGGCCAATTCTTCCTGCGAATAAACAAGAAACACTTTTTCATCACTTTGCAAGGCCGGTACAATTTTGATACTAAAATCACATAAGGATATAAGGCAAAAGAAAGTAAAAATCAATGCCGCTGATGAACTTGGTACAGAACAAAATAAAAGTACTAGCAGATAAAATTGAGCAACAGAAGATGCATAATACATCACGATAAGGTGAACTTAATTCTAAGAGTGAAAGCTTGTTTTAACTTTCCAAAATCAGTGTCATTTGCTACATTGACAGATTAAAGATGAAAAATAATAAAATTTCCTAATTTGATGCAGAGAAAGCAGTTAACAAAATCTAACAGTGATAGATTATGAAATTTAGGAAACTAGGAATAGAAAAGAACTGTCCAACTTTGATGGATCCTCTAAAAATTACAGACAGTGAAGTGCAGCGATGTCTTGGTTGTCACGCTGCTCCAAGCTCAACTTTCTGTTACTCAGCAGCAAAGTTAAAAAAAACTCCGGGTTTGTAAACTTGGTTGGTACCTGAATTGAAATTTTCACTTGAAAAAACCTGTATCAAGAGTCCTGCTGGACGGTAGACGTAAGGGAGTGACGCTACAGTCTAAGCACCACTCTTACCCATACGGCCTGTGCTGTGTGGGTTAGCGCATTAAAACGTTTGTTAATGTGATTGTTTGGGACTTTATTAGCATAAAATGCCATAACCATGGCGCCAAAGAAAGTTAGTGATGCCAGCAGTGAAGCGGAGAGGAAAACTGCGAGAACCACAATAAAATTAATGAAATCATGGTGAAAGTTGTTAAATTCTTGGAAAAATGAATTTATACGTGTAACAGTCAGGCTTCAGAAACAGTTACTTGCTTTTCCATTACTATATTTCTTATGGGAAAGATATGTCAAGTTCTTGAACTGTTTGGTATTTTAATGCAAACTGGAAACAAATTGAATTTGCCATTGAGGTATCACCTAAGCGGTGACATATTGAACACTTCTTCCTTAATTTCAGGAATGGGACAAGAAAGTCTCTTTTTACGATTTGAATTACACATTGTATTACAGGTTCTCCTCAGTTTAATAAAATGAGGAAAGAAGCAAGATATACTAAGTTTGGGAGTCAATACAACAGTCTACTGTCAGATTACGTACTGGACAGAAAATTCAAACAAGTTTAGAAATGAACTGCTACAAGTAAGAACTGAATCTGACAGAATTTTTGAGTAGGAAATTAATCTAAAACAACATTAAGGGCTGGGGATATAGCTCAGTGGAATAAGTGCCTGCCTAGCAAGTGCAGGGTCCTGAGTTCGATCCCCAGTACCGCAAAAACAAACAAACAAACAAAAAAAAACCAATGTTAATTCTGTATACTAGCAATGAGCACTTAGAAAATAGAATAAAATGGCACTTGTAATCTGAACGAGACACAAGACGGAATACTGTTGCTGAAATTAAAGAAGACCTAAATAAATGGTGCAGTAGTTAGCGGTTGCTCTGTATGGAATTATCAGAAAGCTAGTGACTTAACATGTGTTTCTTTTCACAGTTCCTATGTGTCAGAAACTCAAGCATAACTTAGCTTACATCTCTGCCTTGGTGTCTCACTGATGTACAATTCAGGTGATGGAAATGTGTGCTAGTGCACTCCCAAACCTAGCGAGAGTGATATGTGAATTAATTTCCTTGTAGCTGTAGAATACCGAGCTTTCTTTACTATCTGTTGGAAGTCATGTTCAGTTTTAAAGTGTACCTGAGATATCTTGCCAGCTATCTCTCTCCTTAGATGTTTACAAACATGGCAAGTTTTATTCTTTAAGGTCAGCAAGAGAACAAAAATAAACCTGATAGCAAGATGGAGTCTTACACAACGTAATATAGTTACAGCAATGAGAGCCCATTACCTGTGTCATATTAGAAGTGGTATACCCACAGAATAAATCCCAGGGGGGAGGAATAAGGGAATCAGAAATGATGACCTATACTATGTTCATGAACTGGAAGACTGCATTGTCACAGAGCAAATATTCTCCAGTTTATATATATACAGTATTTTGAACATCACTTCAACATTTTGACAATATTTTCCCTAGATATTAGCAAGCAGGAAATGAAAAGCCTAGTAAAGACAATATGGACAATATTGAGGAAAACAAAGTTAAGGGATTTTCACTGCCAGATATCAAAACAAAGCTACAGTAATTTTTATATAATAGTAGTAGAACCAAGATAGACAACTATTCCAGTGCAACAGAGACAGCGAAAAATTGTAGATTTTATTGTGGTTTAATCATGAACTTAATATTCATTAAGATATGTCATTAAGGATGTGAATAGGTATGTAACAGACCAAAAAAAGGTAATCCTGATGCATTTAATTTTCAAAGAAATTTTATTTAGATTGTATGAAGGACTTTTACAATAAAAAAGAAAAACGACATATCTATGTAATAAAAATGGAAAAAATCTTGACATCTCAGGAGAGATGATATTAAAATAGCTAATGAGTGTTTTAAAAGATACCCAATGTCAGTAACCATGAGGGAGATGCAAATTAAATTTACAAATGATATTTTGTAATTGCCAAATTGTCTAAGACTAAGAGTAAAAGCACCAAATATCCTCAAGGTTAGAAGATTGGAATTGTTATGTGCAGTCAGGGGAAGTTAAAATGGTTCAAGCACTGCAGAAAACTCTTTGGTACTTTAAATATTATAAATAATGTCTATGTTATGGACCTACAATTCCATCCTAAATTTAAACCCAAGAGAATAAATTTATACATTCACAAAAGTTATCTGCAAGAATGCAACAGTAACTTTTCACAGTAGTCTGAAAAGGCCGGGGGGATTCTGAAGTCAGCTGGAGAAAGAATAAACATGTTGCGTTGTAGTCATGCAGTGAAGCACTATGATATAGAGAAGAAATTCTGATACACACCAAACATAGAGTACCCCCCCAATTTTGTTAAGTAAAAGAAACTAGATTCAAAGGGGACATGCTGTCTAATTACATTTGTAGAATGCTCAAGAATAGTTGAAATAAACCTAAGGGCTTGACATTAGGATACTACTAGCCAGAACAATGGTTGGAAATATTTCCCCTAGGAAAGAGCACAAAGAAAATTTCTGTGGTGGTACAAATATCTGTTTTGATTTTTGTGATGGTTGCACAGTTGTAAACATAAATTTATTAAGTATTATTTATTAATTTATAAATTTATTAAGCTGTGCATTTATGAGTTTTGTACTATATATATTACATATATATATATATATATATATATAATATAAGAGGGAATAGAAAAAACAAAAATTATGCTTGGATTTCTCTAATTTATTACTGTAAAGCAACATGTTTTTGACAGTGTTAAAAATAATGTGGTTTACTTAAGGTAGCACATAGGAAGCCACTAAACAGAAATCCATACAAAACCTTAATCCGATGCCCACATTCTGATTAAGATGTACAGATAAATGTTCCTGGCAAAGTACTACTTTGTGGTATTAAAAACAATTTTTTTCCCTATGTCATTAGAATGTTTCTTACGACAACTTGCCTCAGCATTTTAGTTCATTATCCACTTTTAGACCTTTTATCTATCTGCCTGACTAGAAGTTGTATTCGCGTAGGATTCAGTTTTATTTTTCTTTGCTGCCAGAATTAATTTTCTTCTTTATAACCCATTGATTTCCATTTACTCATGAATATGTCTCTGAATTCTCAATTCTCTTCCATTTATTTTCATGTCAGTCCAATACTGCCACCATTACATGGCACAAAAGTGGTTTTCTAGTTCACAGTTACATAGCTATCTACAGATTTTTATCTTTCAATACACATTTAGAATAAACCTATCCACATTTTAGTAAGATATTTAGCTAGGATTTAAAATAGCACTGTACTGAATTATGTTTATTATTTCAACTTCTCAATCTTTCATGTTTTATACTTCATTCAGATCTTTTTATGCCTTCTTCATGCTTCATATTAGTAATATACCCCCTTATACCCTACAGATACTATTATGCTTATTTTAAACTCACGGCTCAATTATCTAACAATTCTCCTTCTTGCAGGTTGGTTTTTTTTTTCTTTTTTTGCATTTGTTTTCTAAGTGGTTGTGCTTTTCTTTTGTCCTTTATTTTTCCTATGACTTTAAGTTGTCCCTGGGAATATCAGCTACCTTATCCTGTAATGTGCAGAGAAGAAGGGCTCAAAAACAGTCTAGTTCCCAACATACTGGACATTTTAGGGGGAAGTAAAGGGTGAGCCACAGAACTTCATCGATCACCTCCTCTCTGCTGCCTTGTCAGCCCCGAGGCATGAAAGTCACCGATAAACTTATCCAAAGAAACAGCTCCAAGTTTAGGGGTGGTGATGGACAATGTGAGGTGCCCAAAGCAGGCTGGTGGCCACCACCTAGCTTCCTTGGTTATGAAGGGTTTTTATTGAGTTCTGTTGACTTCCTGTGAGTATGGGTGTCCTGTGGCAGTACTGTAGTGCCTGTAACAGCCTCCCACCTGAAGAGACAGCAGGACGTAAAGCCCTGCTCTTGATGTTCTGTGACTTGGCTGACAGATGGTTTAGGAAGGGTGCATGTTTATCAAACTTGTTAATTCATGCAATTGAGATCTTGAAAGCTCCACACTGCTATGCAAGAGAATTCTATGAATGCCAGGACACTGCCTACCATCATCTGTATTTTGCTGTTACTGAACACTGATCTGGAAATGCTATCAAGATACCTTGTAAACCTAAATTAAAATTGCAAATGTTAGAAAGAAAGAAGCATAAAAATTAGGATGAATGCTATTATTTTTGTTACTTTCTATAATTTTTCCCTCTGGAATCCTCAAAACTCATTGAAAAAGTAGAAGTGCTGAGAGTTTAGTAAGGGTGCCAGGTGATCAAGAAGCCCACACTGATCTGTAGGTGGGGTCACAGGTCCGACACTTATGGCTTTCTCACATAATGAAAATGCATGAAAGAAAATGAACCACAGGGAGAATAATACAATTTTTAAAATTTTATTGAATTTTGGTTAAAAGAAGTGGTACTGAAGGTTATATTTTAAATTTGAAATGGAAGAACATAAATTGATAAATCAGAAACTTTATTTTAAAATTCCTTCACTTAGAGATGTTGATGTAAGCCTGGAAGAAATGACATGTTTTATATTAAGATACCAATATAAGGTTTATATTTCCATTATAATGTGCAGAACAGAATTCCACTTTGAATGCTTTAACTGGGAGCAATATTTGGTTTTATACAGTTTTGTATTTCATAACTGCAGACAGATGCTTCCAAATTTAGGACGTTTCTAAGCTAAGAAAGTCTTTGTACAAAGATTTTCCTATGCACTGCAATCACATTCCAGATATGGGTGGAATTGTGCAATTGCAGTGACATGAGGCAGACATGTATTACTGTACTGTGCTGAACCTAGGAACTTTTCTCTGTAGCTTGCCATTCAGCCTTTTGTCTGATAAGAGAAAGTGAGCATTCTTGGTTATTTTTTTCAAACGTAAACTTAGGACCAAGTTGAGTGTGTAGACTGTGGAGATTAGGGGGTAAGAACACTGACTCTGTGGCCAGAGTGCTTAGATCCTGTCGTGGCTCTGGTAAGTGGTGATTATGGTTCTGGGCCAGTTTTATCAACTCTCTTGAACCTCAGTTTCTCATCTGGAAAGAGATGACAACAGCAGCTAAATCAGAGGGAGGATTACATTACTCCACATACTCAAAGCTCCTAGAGCTATGCCCACTGCGTAGTAAGCATACCATGTTAATGATTAGGAGGAATCTGTTTTGGAACTCAGTCTTAAAATCTACCATGTAGAGAGTATAGTTACTGTGGGCACGTTCCAATTTTTAGAAGCCAACTGCAATGTAGAAGAGCGACCCAGGCACAATTTCATCACATCTGAGGGTGCCAGATCTTAACTGGCTATCTGTCTATAGTCCTTCCGGTAGACTGTTTTCAAAGAACGTAAGAGTATCTATGAAAGCAAGACCAAGTCTTACTTTGGGATTTGAGTCTTTCTGAACTGAGGTGAAGCCTTTTCCTTGGATGACCTAACACTATAATGGTGAATCTTTTAGAGACTGACTGCCCGCGCTGCTCCTGGCACCACTGCTCCTTCCTGAGCATTCACGTGGCCCCCGTGTGCACTGTGAGCCAATGTTTAGCTCTTGGGGTGATGCTGGGATGACTTGGTTTATGTGCCAACAAAGAGGGCTATGTACACCTGCTGTGACATGTGGGCCAGGGTTTGCCACCACTAACCTAATAAATCGGGGCTGGGGATATAGCTCAGTGGAATAAGCGCCTGCCTAGCAAGCGCAGGGTCCTGAGTTCGATCCCCAGTACCAAAAAAAAAAAAAAAAATTAGCTGACCACTAACCTAATAAATCAATTCATTGCCCATCCACTGCTAGGTCACTGGGCCCATTTTGAGCAGCAGGCTATTCTAAAGGGCCTTTAATTCATTCAGAATAATGTTGAACCTTTGTCTAGGAGTCAGGTGACATGAGTATGTCAGTGTTATGGTGTTAATGACTTCTATAACCCCAGCATTCCATTTCTAATTCTTTAGCTCATACAGTAAAGGATGCAACACTTGGAATTAAATATTGCTAGGTTATATCTAGATTTCCTGACAAGCAGAGTTCTACATGCAGAATGGAAGGTTTCATCTGCAGGTGTGCTTACCAACTTTGACAAGTTGTATTTTACAATTCTTAAGACATATTTCAACACAAAATAAGTTATTTCTTACTTTGTGTAATAGACCCTAGCTCTAAAATTTGTAATCATACAAGAAACTTCTCATTAACCTTATACATTAAAACTGTTAATGAGGGAGTATTTTATGTACGTGTATGTGTATGTGCTTTCAGTTATGAGAGAAAAATGCCACAAATGCTTTAAAATTTGATGCCAGTTTTTCTCTAGGCCTTTATACATGTTTACAACATACAGAGAGTATTCCAGTAAAATTTAAGCTTCTGTAAGCAAAGAGCCCTGAAGTACACTGCCATCAAACAGGTCTGTTTTACCCCTGTGCAATCATTTCAGGGTGTGGGGTGTAGGTTAGCTTGGTTCCTCTGTTCGCACATCCATGAGGAAACCCAAGTTCTGCCTTTTCTTGTGGGGTTCCACTTGTCCATATGTTTTAGGCAGTGTTCTGGGAAATAGAAGATGGATCACTAAAGTACAAGCAAGCATTTTTTTTCTTAGCAAATGATAGAAAAATAATATCCACCTCTTCTACTCATGTTCCACACACATACACATTGCATGGATGTCAGAGGTCAACATTGCTTTGACTGTAGTTTTCCGTAAGTTGCAGCAGAAAAGTACCAATGTCTGTCAAAGTAACAGTGCTCCATGAGACTTGTATGTGGATGTGCTTATTTGTCAGAAGCATACAGTTTTATTGCACTGAATAGGGAATAAAATAATAATAACAAACTTTTATTAAACTTATTATCTAGAAAATATTTTGATGCTCAAGCTTTTCTTCCTACTTCACCTAGGACTTTATTTTATGGTAGCACAATCATTTAATTCAAATGCTGAAAAATCAAGGCTTCCATCTTTTTTTTTTCAATATATTAAGACAGATCTTTTTC
This sequence comes from Dinomys branickii, assembly GCA_004027595.1. Classification (NCBI taxonomy): domain Eukaryota; kingdom Metazoa; phylum Chordata; class Mammalia; order Rodentia; family Dinomyidae; genus Dinomys; species Dinomys branickii. The sequence continues at coordinate 82,515 of PVLD010007157.1, read as the reverse complement.
CAACAATAGGCATACACAAATTCAAAGTCCTTTTGGTTATAAAGGAACATCTTGAAGTAACTTCTTTACCAAAAAATGATCATTTGCTCCTTTAAAATATATGCTCCTTAGTCTTTTACTTTTCCAAGATTTTGGTAGACACATCCATATAACTTTAAGACAGGAGCATGGATATTATAGGTAAAATATTAAGTTCAACTGATATTTAACCTTAGTCTTTGGGAATTCAGAGGAGCAGCAGGCCTGGGCTATGAACTCCCTCTACACAGAATAGCTGCTACCTAGCTCTATCCTGCCGCACTGCAGGCCACACTTACAGGCCGCTGGTTTGTGACTTATGACCTCTCACTTTCTTATATACCAGCACTAACCTTTGAGCACATTTAAGGAAATAAAAATGCTTCATTCATATGGTAGCAAGAAATAGTCACCCTTGAGGAATAAATTTGAAAGAAGTGTTAGGTCACAAAGAGGAAAAGAATTATGAAACTTTATTGATGATTGTAAAAGATTTTAATAAATACCAATCAACATCACATTTCAGTAAGAAGAAATAAAATCTTAAGTCTCTTATAATAATCTCATGCCAGGTTGCTTAGATCATGTATTTGGTGTTTGGTCAATTATTAAAATAATTTTTAGGAGTGATTGACATTTAAACCAGTAGATTTTGAGTAAAGTAGATTAGCCTTTGTGTTAATCATATTTGCGTGGCTGTGTGAAGATGTCTGAGAAATCAACTGATAAAATTTATTTTGGTTTACAGTTTTAGAGGTTTTAGTCCATAGTTGTTTGAGCTCAGCACTTTTGGTCCTGTGGTGAGACAGAACATCAAGACAGGCAAGTTTTGCTTATGTTGTGGTGAACAAGAAGCAAAGAAAAGAGAAGAGGAAGACTTTTAGGTTCCTGCATCACCTTCAAAGCCAGCACCCCAGTGACCGAATGTCCTTCAACTCGACTCCACCTTTTATTTATTTATTTTTGTTTCAAGATAAAAGAACCAAAACATATTGACAAACACACAGACATGAATGAGGCAACATAAAAACAATAAAAGCAATGCAGAATTTCAGATAAGGTGATAGGAGATTAACGATGGTTGCTATACTACATATCTTTAAATTGGTTAGGCAGAAAAACTAAATAGGCATGTAACATTGATCAAACAATTAAACATTAAATGTTCCTTTCACTAAAGCAATAGAAATTAGTAGTACAGTTACCTTAACTATCATATATATGCTCATTTTTCCCTTCTTTCTTTTCTCATTTCCCTCATCCAAGTTGTTCTTTTCTTTCAAGCAATTTCTTCCCTTTCCATAGTATCTATTGTGATAGTATCTGCTGACTAATGATGTTGAACATTTTTTCATGTATTTATTTGCCATTTATATTTCCTTCTCTGAGAAGTGTGTGTTCATCTCAGATGCCGATTTTTGGATCGGAAGTCTTCACCTTTTAAAGGTCCCAGTGCTTCTCAACAGTACCACAGGCTGGAGATCAATCCCTCAACACATGGTCTTGGGGAGACACTTAAGATCCAAACTTCAAGCTTATATCCCTGTCTCCCAAAGATTCATGTTCATTTCAACAATGCAAAATGTTTCAACCCATTGTCAAGAGTCACCCAAATCTTCACAGTTCTAGCACTGCTGAAAAGTGCAAGAGCAGATTTCACTTGGTGGCTCAAGGCAAATTTTAAAAGAAAATTTAGTGTATTAGTACACTTGGGTAGTACATAATGTCTACCTTCCCGAGTTGGAGTTTGCACATGTATGTAACACATACCATTTCTTTTTTTCATCTCTTATCGCTTCTCTCCCTTCCCCTCCCTCCACTTCTTAATCATCTTCCCCTTGGAGAATGATCTATTTACCTACTTTCTATTACCTACCTTTTATTTACTATTTACTTTCACTGTGAATTTCTCATATAAGAGAAACAACGTGATATTTAAGCCTTTGATTTATTTCACTTAACATTATGGTCTCCAGGTACAAACATTTTCCTACAAATGACTCAAGCTTATCTTTCGCTAAGGCAGAGTTGTACTCCTTGGTGTGTAAATATCACATTTGATTTAGCCATTCATCTTGACCTTGAAAGCGTAGCCACGATCAAGATATTAAATAATAACAAATGCTCGAGAAGGTGTGTGGGAAAAGGAACCCTGACACACTGTTGGTGATAAGCTGATACAACTGTTACGGAAATCAGTATGCAGCTTCCTCAGAAAACTAAAGCTACAAATTCGATGTGGCACAGCTATTCCCCTTCTGGGTAGCTTTCTGGAAGAACTAAAGACATCCTACTATATAAATATATTCATACCCATGTTTATAGCAGCACAACTCATAATAGTTAAATCTTGGAAGCAGCCCATATGTCCATCAACAGATGAAAGGATAAAGGCAAACTCTTAAATGTGAACTCCTGTAAAAACTGAAAGACAAATTCTATACTTATGAGATATGAAGACATGGGGTAAACATGCCTATCTCCAAAAGCAATGTCAGAAATTGAGAGAAAGAAACAGACCAAAGCAAGACTTAAAGCCATAAGAGCAAATATTATATCCTATAGACCCACGTTTGGAAACCAGAGCAAGTCATGAATTCCCTAGGTGGTCCTGTGTGATATGAGCCCCCCAAGGCTTGACGAGCCCAACCCTTATGGCCTTGCTGGCCACTTTTGTCTTGGGTTTCCTTACTGCCTGTGTATATTTTTGCCAAATATTTCACTTTCCTAGCATCTCAAACTTTCTGGGGTCTTCATCGTAGTTCTCAGAGCATCACATATCATCTTCTTGGGGGCTGCTTAAAGGGATTCTGGTACTGAAACACACTACTTCGTCTCCAAGGGGTTCCATTTCCTTTGACTATATAATGCTTACATTTTGTATGCCAGCAAAAAAACACCATGTGGCTGATGCCAAGTCTGCCACTAGCTTGAGTAGTAGCCAGGATGGTTTGGGCCATGGTTGCTGCAATCTCAGAGTGCCTGGACAACTGAACACGATACAAGGACTCCTGGAAAAAGAATTCCCTAGGGTGTTCTGTTCAAGTAGGGGTTCCTGGGGCTTATTCTTAAACAAAAGTCTTTGAGTCTCAAAAGGATGAGTCTTGATGATTCCTGAAATGCCCTCAAGACATCTCTCCTATTGCACCAGTGCAAAGTACTCGGCTTCCTATGCTAATCTTTTCAGCAAATCCACTTTCCTTACACAACTTTACAATATGTTCCTATTCTTGCTAATTTGCCAATTTTTCAAAAATTTTTTTGTTCTGCTTTTTGCTCCTGATTCTCATTGTTAACCTGGATAAAAGAAGTCAGCAATAGGTACACCATAAACTCTGTAGATTTTAGGCAAATTAAAGATGCCAATGTAGGGGCTGGGGATATAGCTCAGTGGAATAAGTGCTTGCCTAGCAAGTGCAGGGTCCTGAGTTCGATCCCCAGTACCGCAAAATAATAATAATAATAATAAAAATAAAAATAAAAAGATGCCAATGTAAAATGATGTGCACTATATGAAAGAAGGTGGATAATATGTGTATAATTTAGGAATAGAGAAGATTTTTTAAAAATATCACACTAAGGAAGAAATTCTAAAAGAAACTAAAACAGCATTTTAGCATATTAATACTCAGAAATGAAAAAATTTACAAGAGGAAAGGAAATTATTGAGAAGATCTTACGCATTTATCCAAATGGGAAAGTAAATGAGGGATAAGCGGAGGAGATTTAAGAAGACGGAAACGAATAGCTTGCATATGTTACAGAAAATTCAGCCTCCCTGAATGTAAGAAATTGCACATGACCTCTAATGAACAGTAAGGTAACACTGGTAATGCTAAAGTTGATGACATTTAATTATATATTGCTGAATAGCCAGTATACAAGATTTTGACTCTTCCTGACACAAAGAAATGTTGAATGTTTGAGGTAGTGGATATGTCAGTTACACTGATATGATCCTTACACATTGTATACATACTCAGAAATAGATACTTAGTAGGTGGCACTGGGGAAGTCAAGTTCATACTGTGTATATATAAAAGTCAAACTTTTGAAAACTTTAAATATAATTAAAATACTTTTTTTGTAACCTAAATTTTGGAAAACAGATCCTTAATACTTGATGCAGGAAATAGGTATAGAAAGTGAATCTAAAAAATAGTGCTTTTGAAAGCAATATTCAAATAGGGGTATACATCTGTTGTGGTTTCGTGTTTTGCAAGGAGAAACAATACTACACAGGACACATAATTTATAGGATTATTTTATAATAGTCACCCCAAGAATCATATACAAGGAGTGTAGGAAATCTGTCCACAGATGAAAGAATCCAGCTGAGGTCTTAGATCCCACAGAAATGTCCTGCATGAGTTCAGCTGAAGACCTAGAGCCCATCACAATGCCTCACAATCCCATGAGTCCAGCTGGAGGCATGACAATGTTTCATGCAGGCCTGTTTCATGGATCTGCACTGTGAAGGTCCAAAGGTCAGTGGTAGAATCTAGGAAGTCTGTGCCAGCAGGATGAAGGGTCTGTGCTGGCAGGCTGAGGGATCTGCACTGGAGCCAGGAAGCGATGCTCAAAGTGAGAACAAGAGCTCCCCCAAAAGCGCTACAGTCATCATTAGCAACAGTAAGGTCCCGAGTTCCTTTGATGAGGAAATCCAGGTTGCCATCAGGAAAGCTAAAGTGACAAGCTTCTCCAAGAGACTGAGCAGAGCACTATCTTCCACTCCACAGCCAAGAAGCAATGCTCAAGGTGAGGACCAGAGCTCCTCCAAAGTGAACTGAAGACTTTCTCAGTGTCAACAAGATTCTGAGTTCCTTGGATGATTAGAACAGAGTTCATCAGAAAAACCAGCATGACAAGCTCTTCCAAGAGAACCAACAGCTCCTTACAGCTTCTAACAGCATGCAACAGCCTCTAAACTTCTTCCTCTCCAGTTCTGCCTCTTATGCTGTTGGCAACGATCTCAGGTGGACTTTCCACACCCAACACCACGCTGGTTCAATTCAGCTGGGTGTTACAAGTTGACCACCAGTTGTCAATGCACCACAATGTCCTATAGGTAGAAATGTGGGTTATGTACACACATATGTGTGTATGCATATATCTCTAGTCATGCTGTTATTCAATTGGATCCAGCAATTCCCCTGATCATAATTATCTAATCATTAACATTTAATTGTCAAAATAAGCGAGTACTAGTTAAAAACCCCCAAATAACCCAGAAATGTACTACAGAAAGAAAATATACTGAGTCAGAACATCATAGAGAATTGTTGGAAGTCTCAAAATGGGAGGCCTCAGAAAGAGAATTTCACGATCATAGTAACATGAGAGAAATTATTTAGCAAACATTGCTAGATGTGGACAAGCAAAGAACTCACCTGCTAAGATGGGATTTGTGGGGTTCCTACAGAACACCCCTATGTTTATACATGCAAGTGTGGTTTAAAAAGAAACTTAAAGAGTAAATAAGATGCAAAAGGTAGAATAGATATTGTGAGAGAGAAATAAATTGCTCAAAAGGAAAGAACAACTGGGATGGGGGAAAGGAGAAAAGTCGGAAAGGAAAAATTTATATATATATATATATATATATATATATATACGCAAGACAGCTAAGATAATTGTACTACTGATTTCTGTTAGTTCATTGAAAGGAACAGTTACTGCTTATATTGTTTGATCAGTTTTCTGTGCCTATATCTTGTAATCTGAGCAACCACTTTGAAGACAACAATATGCAAAATAACAAATATTGTTAATTTCCTATCATCTTGTTTTGAATTTCTGTATCTTTTTTTTACTGTTTTGTGTTCTTTTCTTTCTCTCTTTAAAATAAAAGAAGAAAAAAATACAAAAAGCCATATCCTGGAGAAAATCTTTAAACCCAGAGCACCCCCATGGCCCTCACTCTGGCCAGTTTCCATGCAATGGGGCCCAAACTTGCACTACACACCTGGAGAGCTTTTGGTCTTACTTTGCCTCAGGTTCTGGGCCCAAACTCCCAGAAATTTTTAAGGAAAAACTACCCTCTTCTCTTATCCCATAGTATGGTTCATGTGTAGGAATTTCTCAGAATTTATTTTATTTTTATTGAGTATTGACCTACGTATTACATAATTCACCATCTTAACGTGTATATTTCGTTGTGACTTGAGTATATCCACAGAGTTGTCTAATTCCAGTACAAGTTTTCCATTATTCACTTTTCAATCATCACTTCTTATTCCTAGTGTTTGTGTTTGGGTCAGAGAGAGTCTCATACAGTAAGCTTATGTTTGTTGCGTAAGTTCTGAACACTTTGAGAAATTAAACCAGTGCCTACCAATGAAAGCCAAAGCAGCATCTCTTTTTACTGACAGTAGACTTTGAAGAGTGTGACTTGTATCTGAAGTAAGATTCCAACATTGAGAGGAGAACAGGAATGAATTCTTCATTGGGCCCATCGTTGATCTGTGTCACATCTGGAAGAACAGAGAGCTGGTGGGCAGGCAGGCTTAGGGTTGGAGGTAACTGACTGCTTCCCTTCAGGAGGAAGTGCCAGCCCTAGAGAAAGGAGTGTACCTTGTCCAGCTACAGATTCCCACACCAGGGTATCTTCCTTCCAAGATGACAGATGAAGGGACAGCCTGTTTGTTCCAGGAGCACTCAACCCATTCTGCAGTAGATAGTTGAACTATATCATTACGGTGGAAAATGCACCAAATGTTGGCAAGAACATTTTCCTGGTCTGTTTTTCTCCTGGTCACCTTGGCACAAAGAAATGTATTTCTTTTAAGCTCAGGGTTTCTGCTCTGGACCTCCACAAACAGCTGCTTAATATCCCAAGTCTCAGCCATATATGTGCAAAAAGCAACTCCAACAGGAGATTTTCATCTGCAGAAATATATTTTATTCTCAGAACAGCTTCTCCTATTACTGTCTCTACTCCTGTACAGGATCTTGGACTCAGCACCATGAATCAAATTACACAGAGAGAGAGAGAGAGGGGGCGGGGGAGAGATGGAGAGAGAGAAAAAGAGAGAGGAAGGGAGGGAGAGAGATACATTTGCAGTTATGTGTTCTGTCTCATGCACTTCAGGACAAGGATCTGTGTGGGCCAGAGCCACTTTTCCCACGTCTTATCCCCAGAATGTAGCCGTTGACAAAAGTAACCATCAGGTGATTCCCGAGTCTTTCCTGCAAATGGTGCTCTGACTTCTACAGCGGACCCCCCATTTGAGGTGACCTCCACCTTCCTCACGTTCACCCTTTCTATTTCCAGAGAACAGTAGGGACAGATGAGCACCACACTGTACACGATCCACAAACAGAAGTGGACTTTGGAGAATGTGCAAAACTTATTCTACATTCAGATCCTACCCCCTTTCCCATGCTCCCAAGGAGATGGAATGTGAAAGGTAGGAGCTGTGAGAAGGGCAAACGAGAGGTAAATGGGGAGCATGTGGTATCCTGAGGAGATCAGCTCTCAGGTATGGGTGGAGAGCCTAGAGACTCCTGGTCTGCGGAAGGAAAATAGCTATTTTCAAAGAACCGAAACAGTGACTCCAACATGAGGCCATGCTGGGACAGTGTGGCTATACCATAGCGCACAGCTCTGGTCTCAAATGTCACTGTCTCCTTGGTGATGTCCTATCCTTCATTGCTTCTGTCCCTACCACATAGCCTTGAGGGGATGTTACTGTCCAGGGGTTTCCACTGGCTTAATCCTGGAAGCCCAGGGCATGGTGCTAACTAGAGCTCACCTCTTCCCTGGCCAGAGTTCTTCCTTCCCAGGAGTTGTGTGCAATCTGCAGATGCCTTAGCCCAAATGACTGGCAGCTGCCCCATCCTTGGCCCATGAACTCTCAGTCCCAAAGCAGCAGCGAACTTCCAAGCCATGTATGTGAGTCCAGTATGTGCACGAGTGTGAGAACCAGGAGTTCAGAGTGGTAACGTTTAGATTGAGACATAATCAGAATACCTGGAAGACTATAGCATCCTTGGGAAATCCCTGTCTTTAGGCCCCATTACAGGCATCCCTGATTCGGGAGGTCTGGGTGGAACTGAGAATATTCCTAATGAGTAGTCAGATGAGGCTGGTCCAGACCACATTTCAAGAACACCTGGTGTCCGTACTTAAAAACTTAGCTTTAATCAGGAGGTGAATATATCCTCGAGAGTATATTTCCCGCCCGCCAGGCCACAAGGAAAACGCTGGCCTTTGAGATTCCTCCCCTTAGTGGAGGATGGAGTGTTACGAGCAAGGGACAACCTAAGCTTCTCAGGTCCTCAGTCTTGGTGGTTGCTGACTGTCTTGCTGGTGTCTGTGGCTTATTTTTACCTGGTTTGAACTTGGGACGTGTTCCAGGTTCACTTGGAGCCTGGGAGTCCCTGCCATGGGTGTGGTTTCTCTCAGCTGTCATGGTCCCACCCTCCCGGGCCCTCAGTAGTGCCACTGCTTTGACTCCACCAGCACAGGCCCATGCAGGAGGGAGCATAAGGGGCCCTGAAGCAGATCTTCCATCACCCTCATCAGAGTGTGCTATCCTGTAGGCTCTGCCCCCCGTCTCCTCTAGTGACACAAACAGAGAGGAGGCAGGTGTCCCTAAGCTTCCAGTTTCCACTGGCTTTGATCTCCGGAACAGAAGAATGAGTGTGGCACCTGATCATAAGATTCTGGAGCTGAGATAATTTCCCTCTGCAGCTCCCAGGCTCCCAGAGGTGTGGTCTGAAGATGTGGTGCTGGGCTGAGGTTGTTCTCCTGAGCACCAGCTCTGCTGTCCCTCATAGCCCTTCTGGCACAACACTTTCTCCTTTCCCGTTCAACTCCTTCATTAGCTTGGGCTCTACGCGGGGATTGTAGGCTTTGTGATATATACCTATTTCCTTGTCCTGCTGTGGAAATCTTCCTGATGATCATCAGACTAAGAATGTGCCAGGAACAATGGAACCCAACACCTGGGCTGCTTACTGAACATCAAACTGCCAAGCAGTATGTACCCCAGGACTACTGAACAGGAAGCTCTAGGGATGGGACACAAGAACCTACACTACAACCTGCAACTCAGGTAGTTTTCATGTCTTCTGAATTTCAGGGCATCCACACAAAGCTATCAGCTTTGGTGGACACCTAGGTATACTTTAACTATCTGCCCTAGAGCACTGAGAAGTCATCACACTGAGGGACAAAATCCAGAACAAGTGTCAGTCTTCTCAGGGGTGCCATGGGAGATTTTCACAGGTGAGGTCCAAGGTTAAAACAGCAACAACAGCAGGCACCAGGGAGCAGAGCAGAGCAGAAGATGGAAGAGCCCAAGAGCTGCCTGGGTCTTTACTGCATAATTCTTATGTAAGTTTTTATCTCATATTTACATTCTTACATAGTGTTGTATCCAGTGCATGTGTGTTTACCTGTGCTAAGTCATGGTTACATAACTGTATCCATGTCTGTGCTAGACCAGCGGAGTCATGTCCTCAGGTGTCCTTAGATACCCCTGAGCTTTGAAGCAGTCTGAGCATTTCTCACAACAAGTGGTAAGGAAGTGGTCGTAGGTATAGGAACACCTCAGTTGCATACACAGAGTATATATTATGTATGTACACACATGTGTGTGTCTTCTGTCAATACAGCCTGCATTTTCTTTAGCTTTTGAGCAAGTCAATCCTTGCTTTTGCATAAACCTGGCCAACAGAGGCTGCATTCCTGCTTCCAACACTAGAATCCCAGGTGTTGCTCTTGAGGAAAGACCCAGTGGTGGGATTGGGGCCACAGAAGGGAACAGCAGGTGTCTTTCCCTTTTGGGTCTCCTGTTCTCCTGAGGCAATCACTGGTAGAGCAAATAGCTGGACCTGTCCTTCAGTAGTTCTCTCCCCAATCTGCTCCACTGTATTTAGATAAACAGAAGCACATTTTTACACATCTCCACTATAAACAGTGCAACGCATTCTTGTGGAATGAATTAATGAGTAACATAGATGAGTAACGCAGATCCGTGAAACAAGACTTGCATGAGACAATGTTGTGAGGTCTTGGCCTCCAGTTGGACTTGTGGCAGGGCATTGTTATGAGCTCTAGGTCTTCACCTGGATTTGTGCAGCACGTTGCTGTGGGATTGAGGCCCTCAGCTGGATTCTCTGGGTTTCTAGTGTGTGGAAAGATCTTTCGTGTTCTTGTGCATTAGATTTTTTTGAGTACTATAAAGTACTCTGATAAATTATGTGTCATGTATTCAATACATCTTGCAAATCCAGACTACAGCATTGCATTTCAGAAGAGATGCAAAAGCATATCTGAGTCTTCCTCAGCTCAGGCCCTGTTTGCTGCACATTGTGCTGTTGTCTTGAATCTGGTATAAAAAGGCCAGGTGTTAACATTTCTGGAGACAGAAGCCACCTCTAGGCCAAGACATGTTTGCTCATGCATTCTTTGCGCCTCTGAGGAACTGGCAGTTGGACAGAGTAAGATAACTTTCTTTTTGTTTAAAATCCACAAAACACCAATTTTATTTAGTTTCTCCTACATTTTGCATTATGTTGCACTCAAGAGGAATTTGGATGCTACAAGTCATTGTAAATTTTATAGCTAACTATATACCCAAATTGTAATGAGAATTGGATATAAACATTGGAAGATTTAGTGAATTATTGTAATACTTAACTGTACCTCAAGATTATAAAAATTCTACTTCAATAAAGTGGTATAACCAACACATTAAACTGTGTCACATAAGAGTCTTTCTGTAATACACACAAAATTGGGGCACTCCACTAATAATGATGAATAGTTTCTACAATTTATATCTTTTCAAACAAAACCAGAAAGTCTGTTTGCTTGTTAAAATGCATAGTGATTTACAATAGTCAAAACTACATTTGGCAGCAAGTTATGTTGAAGATAAGATAGGTAGGAAATATTTTCTTGATTAGATAATGCTTGGTTGAAATTCCTTCCAGCTTTTGTGAAACAAAAGTTAGCAATTGAAAGCATATCAGTGGATGCATCAATTTTCCATAAACAGGAGGCTGTGCAACCTATTTTATTGAAAAACCTTTATGCAGAGCTAGATTTAATCTCTCAATTTGAGAAGCAGTGCCATGAAATAAGATGTTTGCATGCAAAATCTCAAGATTTCCAATGGAATATAAAACAAAGAAGCACTCTGTTCCCCTGGGGATGGCACCTATCTTGGATTCGTGTTTTCTCTGATGTTCTCTCACATGGTTTTATCAGTAGCTCCAGGGAAGTGAAACAGCAGTGTGCTGACTACAGAACAAAGGCTTGGAGAATTAAAAGAAAGAAAAGAAAGGAAAGGAAAAAAGATAATATATAAAAGTACTTTTCCCACTGTTCTTTTTATTTATTATGGATTTCTTGAGGAGTAATCATTGTTTCAAATAATTTGTCTTTCAGATGATTTTAATATTTCATCTGCCAACTTAATATGACTCGAGTTTATGCTTTGTTTTCTGGTCTTTTGTCTTCCTACAGCACATAGAAAAAAGTTTCTTGAAGTTGGAAGTTCTGATTATACAAAAATTAAAATATATAAAAAGGAAACTATACACTTCTCATAAGCATACCTAGTTGCTTTGCAAAAACGAAATTATTTTGGAACTTCATTAGTGTATTTAGATTTAAGTAATTGGTAATAGAGTATCTGGGGGGCTGGGGATATAGCTCAGTGGAATAAGCGCTTGCCTAGCAAGCACAGGGTCCTGAGTTCGATCCCCAGTACCGCAAAAAAAAAAAAAAAAAAATAGAGTATCTGCTACATTGTGTGTTCTTAATAATTAAGTGAATGACAAATAAAACGTGTTCTGTAGCCAACGTCCAGCGAGGTCATTGTGTGTAATTGGTGTCCATCTCAGCCATAGTCCCCAGGGATAAAATGATCCTTCCTGGCCTTTGCACTGTATGGCTAATGGGGCAACAATATTAATTTGCTCTTTTACTGTCTGAGACAACAGTCATTTCATGTTCTGTAAAAGAGCTACTTACTGATCTCTCTTTTTATTGCCAATTGTTCAAAAGTCTTATGTACTTCCTTAAAGGAAAGCCACACATGGCCAAGAGTCACAATCTGTTCTCACAAAGAAATTTCTCTGTGTATATTTATCTGTGTTTTACCTTGAGATCTTTGATAACATTACCACAATTTCCTATGGAAGTTTAGCCCAACAGCAGGTAAATGTTTTGAAACCATAAATTTTAATCTATCTAGATTATTTTTGCTAGGTACCGCTCCCTAAATAAGGGAAATAAGCGCTCTTGGAGAACTTACCCATGCCAGATCTGAGTCCAGGGTCTGGAAGTTTATGTCTAGAAATCTATAGCTAAGCCTAGATTATCTTGAAATGATGTCAAAGAAACACAGGGGATTTGAAGAGACTTCCTTAGCTAAAAACAAGACAATTTCAGAATCAAAATAATGACTGTAATGACTTGAAATATCTTAAAATATGCAAAATATGTGACTTCAAATGGTAAATAAATTGGCTACCTTTGGGAGTTTCTAAAAGTCGTTATTCTGTTTAACAGGTAATTAGAGTTATACAAAGTTAAGCATTTATCAATTGGGGATAAGTACAGCATATATTTCAGAGTGACATTTGTGGAATTCCACTTATTAAGTGCAGAAGAAATAATAGAATTAAATAATCATTTGTAGCCCCTTTGAGCCATGGGATTTAGGCAACTATAAAAATTGCCTGCTAAAACCATTAAGTGCCAGCCCATGGGGAACTTTATAATGGCCCAGCCAGCAGGCTGACCATGACTCAATCCTCACAGTTAGCCCCACCCTGAATGGGACACTGCTTATGCATTCTTGGCAAAAAGTCAAACGACCATCTAATCAAATTTCTCCATCTGATTATCAACTTAAAGGAAACACGGAGAGTCAGGAAATATAGTGAATCTCACCACAAGGAAGAAATCAACCCAGTTTGGAATACAGGGAACACAACAAGACCAATAACTTGGTTATTTTAATAAGCAAGCAGCACAGAAGGAGGTTGAGATTGGGAAGAGACATAGTTAGAGAATAAAAGAAATCTTTGAGGCTTCTTACCAGAGGGCATATTTCGATCCTAACTTAAATACAATGAATATACCGTGTACCACCTCCTGATTTTTGAGATGGGCATGAAAATCTAAACTGAGTATAAAATTATATTAAGGAATTGTCTTATTACATGAAATTATTGTACTGTGATTCTCTTAAGGTAGTATTTATTTTATTGGCAAAGGGTGCAAAGTATTTATGGCTGCAGTGATGTAAAATGTGGGGTTACTTTAGAATACTCTAGTCATTCTTTCCCCAGGCTTATGTAGGAAAATGATTAAATAAGATTGTCAAATATTGCTAATTGTTTAATATAGTACAGTAGGTTTTACCTGTCTGTTCTCTCTACTTTTGAGTATGTTTCAAAGCTTCAGAATAAAATACTTATAAAATTAATAAGGCATTGTATAAGCAAAAGTAAATGTTCATTGTATTCTCTTTATTTGTTTAATTTCCCTCTGGTAAAGGCAATATCTTAAATCCCCTTTCTGTAAGGACTGCTTTGGATTTCTGTGATTCCCATCGTGGATATCTTGATTTATTATTCATTGTACACACAGGACACTTTCATTTAAAGCCACACTGCACACACACAGCCTGACCCAGACTGCTGTGCCTCAATATCATTGGTTCAAGGGCAAACGTAGCATGAAAATTAGGGACTGATTCCAACAGGAATGAGAACACGTTTGTGTTCACTGGTCTGGTTTCAGGGATGGGGGGATTTTCCCATTTCTGGAAATCACATCAGTAAGAGCAACAAAGCTAAGTGGTTCAGAGGAGAGGTTCTGGATCCAGAGGGACCAGTCTCCTAACTCTGGCTCTCACTGACAAATCAAGTCCTGCATAAAAGGTGGACAGTGAGAGCCTCATGCACAGGGTTACGGTGAAAGTCAAAAGAAACATTTTGTTCAAGACACTGATGTGGGCTAAGACAGCAAGGTGTATGACACAGGCTAAGGTTTCATCTGTGTTTTACTAACCATAGTGCTTTTGAATTCCTTTGTATACTCCTCCCAAGCTCATTTCTTCCTTGTGATTCCATGTTTTTTTTTGTTTGTAAGTCAGATTTTGAAATAAAATCAGTATCTCTATAAAAGAGAAGCTACCATCTTAAACTGATTCTTACTCCAATAGTTTCGGCTCACAAAAATGTAGTGGAAGTACATCATAGAACATCCTTAAAAGGTAATCTTTTATTTTGGATAAGTTTAGAGTTATAGAAGAGTTACCAAGATAGTACAGAAAGTTCTTGCATAGCCCTCAGCAACTTGTATTGTCAAAATGCAGATGTAAACTATTTGATGAACAATAGTTACTGATGCAGGAAGTAGCTGGACAACTTTAAGACAGATAAAGCTTGCGTCTCAGATAGAAGCCAACAAAACTATTCTATGGCATGGACTTTATTCATTCTGCTGCATGAATGTCATTTTTACTCTTTCATTTCCTTACTCATTCATTCTTTCTAGTCACTTGTCGGTTGCCTGAAAGCAGTGTCTGTATCATGGCACTCATGCAGTGAGTTCACACACGCTTGAAGACATTTTTGAAATTATTCATAGATCCTTGTAATTCTCCACTGTGGGATATTTTTTGGGTGACAGAAAATGGTTCAAGTTTTGGGTTCAAGAAACATGACAGCTATGGAAGAGATAAATAACATATAACTATATATTTCAGGAAGTGGTTCTCAAACTGGTGTCTAGGGACTGGTAAGGAACTCTTTTAGGGGTCTATTAAACTTCTGTAGTTTTGAACTGGAATTTCCTCCCACCAAATCCTCATGGGCTCAGAGGTGGAGCCTTGAGAAGGTGACTGGATCATGGAGATTAATCCATTGCTGAGTTCTGAGCTAAATGTGCAGGTGGCACCTGGTTGGAGAAGGTATGTCATTGGGGATGTGATCTGGAAGGATGTATCTCTCTCCTAGGCTCCTCCCTTCTGTCTCTCTTCCTGTTCACCATGGTGTGAACAGCATTCTTCTGCCTGACCTTTCCACCATGCTTTTTCTGCTATGGAGCCTACTAACCATGGGCTGTACCAACGAGCTAAAATAAATCTCTCCTCCTTTAAATCGCAGGTGTTGGGTATTTTGTTCCAATGACAAAGTGACTGGGATAAATTCTGCTAATAAAGAAGTGGGACTGTTGCTATGAGTACCTGACCATGAGGTTTAGAAGCCTTTGGAATAAGTTTGTAAGAGGAGTTTGGAAAGGTTTAAAAAGGGTGGCTAGCAAAGTCCTACAATGCTTCAGGCTGAGCTTAATGCAAAATTCTGGTCACAGTTAAGAAGACCAGAATGTTCATAGAACTGTGGACAATAAAGCAAGCTCAAGAAGTTTCAGTATGGAATATACTCCTCTGGTGGAGGTCATGTGTATTATGCTCTGGCAGAAAAATTTGTCTGTTTTGCCCATTTCCTGAGATTTTGTGGGAGACTGACATTGAAGCTGGTGGACTATTAAATCTGGCATAGACAATTTCAATCCAGACCAATGTTCAGAGTACAGCATGCATACTGCTTGTGGCTTTTAGGCAGGTTCACTGAAAATCAGGAACAAAAAGCCCATTTGTAAAAATTTCCATCTGGACCAGAAAGGAAGCACCTGACAAGATGGAGCCCCAGACAAAGCAGTTGTTAAAAAGATTAGTATGTTTTTTAAAAGCTAAATGCTTTGCACTGGAATAATAGAAAAGTTGCCTAGAGGGTATTTCAGGAATAAAGAAGACCATACCATTTACAGACTCAATGGTCTAAAACGGTAAAGCTTTCCTATGAGAAGAGAATCCCAGGATTCAGTGCTCCAGAAGGGTTGTCTGGAGAATTTGGTTTACAGTGCCTAACAATCCAGGCACTTGGAATCCTCTGCAGCTATCATTAATGAAGGCTTCAGTACTGCTCAAGATGGTGACAGACTTCAGCATCATCCACTGGGTGGTAGTTTTATGGGCATATAAAATGTAAGAGTTAGGGTTCAGGGAGGCTTCGAATAGATTTAAGAAGAAAATCTGGGAGACCAGGCGGTGTTCCTGGAGAGTGAAATGTGTGAACCTGTGAGTGAAGAGAAAAATGCAGTAGAGACCCAAGAAGTTGAGAAAAGAAGGGAAGCAAACTGTCTTCTGCGAAAAGCTTCAGGAAGCAGGCAAAACCACCATAAGCAAGAGGCCATGAGGCCATGACATCTGTGATTGACAGTGCTATAGGGTTGGGGCTGCCCAAGCTCCTTGGAGTTGATGAACATGGATCTACAGGAGTTAATTTTTCCCTGCTGGGTTTTAGCCTTGATTCAGTTGAATTTCTTTCTTTCTTCCTACTCTTCCCTTTTGGAACAGGGATGCTTACACTGTGACATTGTATGTCAGCAGTCTTTAACTTGCTTTTTACTTTTTCAGGGGGTCACAGCTAAGAATGTGCCTTCAGTATCAGAGGAGAATTTGGTCTTGCACTTTTCAGCGATGCTGAAACTGTCAAGATTTTAACAAATTTTGGAGAGGCACTAAATACATTTTACATAAAGAGATGCACCTGAGTGTTTTTGGGGCTGGAAGTGAAATGTTGTGTTTTGGATCAGGAATATCCCATCAAAGCCTCATGCTCTCAGAGGCAGGACTTTTGGAAGATGTTTAGGTTATCAATGTGAAATACTCATTAGCGCATTAATTCATTCTTAATTCAAAGCTAAGTGTGCTGTTGGGAGGTGGGGCCTGGTCTGATGAAGTGGTTACTAGAGGCAGGACCTGGAAGGGTGCATCTCTCTCCTGGCTTCTTCCCCTCTGTTTCCTGGATGCCATGACATAAACAGTTTTCTTCCTCCTGGCCTTCCCCCATGCTGCGTCTGCCTTGGAGTCAGCTGACTATGAATTGTAAGCGTGAGCCAAAAACGAACTTCTCTCCCTTTAAATTGTGCACATCAGGTATTTTGTCCCAGGGATGAGCAAAATGACTAAGACAACAATTTTTATAATAATATTTGTAACATTGCCAGAGAGATACCCATGTGTATGTTTTTGATACTGTAAAATCAAATCCACAAAACTCAGTGAACGAATGTGTTTAAATTTACAGAATCACTGAACCAAGTTTTGATCCAGTTGTAAGGTAGATCAAATGTGTTTTAAAACATTAATTATAATTTTAATTATACAAATTTATGGAAGTCAGTGTGCTCATTTCTTATATGTATTTAGTCTAT
This sequence comes from Dinomys branickii, assembly GCA_004027595.1. Classification (NCBI taxonomy): domain Eukaryota; kingdom Metazoa; phylum Chordata; class Mammalia; order Rodentia; family Dinomyidae; genus Dinomys; species Dinomys branickii. The sequence goes on along the minus strand of PVLD010007157.1, from coordinate 65,246 downwards.
AATGATCAAATCTTGATAGTTACATTTCTGTCTTTTTATACATTGTAAAACCTTCTTTTCAAATTAACATAGTAATTGTGCATGTTTGTGACATACAGTGTAATCTTTCAGCCTATGTATATAATATGCACTGCTCAGATCAGTGTACCTGTTATGGCCTAGATTTGAACTCTTCCCCCCACCTGTGTTGAAGGTGATGGTATCATGGGGGTGCTGTGCTCAGCAGTAGATTCAACTCTTGTTAAATTCATGGCTCCATGTTAGGATGTGGGCCACTGGAGCTGTGACCGGGAAGGGTGTATTTTTGTCCCCAGTTCCTCTCTGTCTCTTTTTCCTGGCTAATGTAGCATGAGCAGCTATCCCCTACCAGGTCCTTCCACCATGCCATTTTTGCCTTCCAGCCAGGCGATACTAGACTAAACCCACTGGAAACTGTAGGTCAAATAAATCTCTCCTCTTATGTTGTGGGTACTGGATATTTCTTTCCAGTGAGGAGAAAGTGACTAATACAGTACCTCACATTTCCATCTCCTTATCATGACTTTATGTTTGGAGACTTGAAACTTTGGTCATTTAATTATGCATAAAATATGTAATAGGTTATGACGAAGTATAGCCACCCCCTGTGCTATAGAATGCTAGAACTGATTAATTCTATCTAATGATGTTACCTGCATACCTGTGCCAAAGCTCCCTTTAATGCCGTTTCCCCATTAGCTGTCCCATCATACAGTAACTACTACTATGTTAATATGTTTTAATGTAACAAAATGTGACAGATTGATCTTTATGGCTTCAGACTCCATACTGGAGCCAATCTCTAAGAATCATCCTCTTATTACATTTAGAGTGATATAAAAAAAGAATATCTATAGTTATTTGAAAATGCTACTAAAATACTCTCCCTTTTCCTCAATTACTTTCCTGTGTAAAGATGAATTTTCTGCAGATACTAACCAAAGCAACATATCACACAGAATGAACATAGGGGCAGGTGAAATAAACCAATCATTTTTCATTAAGTCAGCTATTAAAAAGATTTGCAAAAATGTAAAGCCATATAACTTTGTTCACAAATGTGCCTCTTCTAGAAGACACATTTTAAATAAAAGTAAACTATTCATGGAAATATTTCATGGGTTTATAATTCATATTTAAAATAAATTATCAAACAAAACAAAAATAACTATCAAATATACATTTAAATACTTGTTTTAATTAATATAATAACTACAAAGAGATAAAAGTTATAGAAGTCAGTAATACATTTTCCAAGTGAAAGTGTTCCTGAAATTAGAGTTTGAGAACCACTGATTTCACCAGTGTCCAAAACAAAACTTAGAGATTATCATTAGGACAATGAAGCCGTACCTACTCAGCTGCAGTTCCAGGGAACTTCTGATAAATTTAGCACTGTGGGTTTGAGATTTAACATACTTATTGGGTTCTTGTTCCTTGTTCCTTCATATATTGGAATGGTTTTTGGAGTTTGGTTTTTGAAGACTTGAGACCTTGAAGAAAGGGGAATCATAAAACATTTCTACACAGTTAGAAGGTGTCAAGGAAGCCCATTCCTGTCATGAATTTGACATAGAAGTACACATCCGTGAAAGGAATTGAACCCTGAGACTGAGACTAAATTGGAATACTAACTTGCAAGGGGGGGAAAACACAAATTGGAGCATTAATATAAGAATTGGCCCAGTATTTTCCGCCTGTGGGGCACCTAGAAGAAGCAAGGCAAACTTCTCCAGCGAATTTCCTCATAACTTGATCTCTATAGATTTGAATGGCCTTGCGTACACTGGGTTTTGGTAAATTGAAATGTTTACCAAAGAATTTCCCTCCTTTTCCAGCAATATGATAGGAGAAAACATCCCTAACCTGACAAGGGATTAGAAAAACCCATAGATATCTACAATAAATAGCCCTAGTATGAAAGATTAGAAGCAATTCCTTCCAACCCTGGAAAGCTCAAGAACACTCAGTATCAGGGTATCTTTTTGCATCTAATTTGGGGGTTCTAGGAAGTGCAATAAGAATTTTAAAAAGAGACAATGTTGCCTTTTCTTACACCCAACTGTTTAAAATTATAAGCAAATTTCTAGATGCAGTAGCCACATGCAAAATATATGTTATACCTACATGTACAGCACAACAAACATTTACAAACACAAATTAAAAGATATAACTTCCTATGAAAAAAGTGACACAAGACAACAAGGAATGAATGAAAATTTTGAAAAGAATAAAAGGATTCCTAAAGGAATAAGAAACAATACAGCATTTTATTCTGAGAGAAGAAAATACTCAAATAGATAGACTCCCAAAATGAATTTATAGATTCTATGTAATGCCAAATAATATCCCACCATGATATTCCACTTTATAAACTGATGCTTAATTCATACAATACTGGTCAAGTGTATGTAGGACAGTTTTGAACAAGACTGAAATAAAGAAAGACACATCATACAAGACATGGAAGACTTAGGAGGTAAGAATAGTTAAAACAATATAACACTGTGTTTGGTTAGATTAATAAACTGGGGGAATTAAAGAAAGAGCACAGTAAAACCCCTTAGATGTAGGCCATGAGAAGTGTATAGGGAGGTGTATTACAAATCACAAAGGAATATGTTAATTAACTAATAAAATTTGAAGTTGTCCCCCTGGAGTAAAGTTAAAATCAGACCCTTCTTCATTCCACAAGCAAAACTAAATTTGGCTTTATTTTTTTTATTTTTATGTTTTTTGCGGTACTGGGGATCGAACTCAGGACCCTGCGCTTGCTAGGCAAGCGCTTATTCCACTGTGCTATATCCCCAGCCCCCAAGCAAAACTAAATTTGAAAATAATCAAAACAATAAAATTCTTAACAGAAAGTATAGGAGAATATCTTGATGACATTAGTACAGAAGTGATTTATTAAATTATATACAAAGAACTAGGAAAGATCAGAATATGTTTATCATGGATCTAATCATTCCTTAGACTTGTGGTTTAAATCGTAAAGATAAGTTGGTTTTGATTACCTGACACTTACTCCAAGGCTTGGCAGAGAGCTCTGGTTATTTCGGGCCCTGATAGTTCCACACTGCCAGACCTGCCACCCCTTGAAGATGGTCATTCCCAGTGCATGATGACAAGTGTGTCCTTGTGTAAATTCCATAGGCTTCAAGTGAGCAGTACAAATACACAGGTGATGCATAGAGACACGAGGGGACTATCATAATGTCGGTATGTACTGACGATGCATGCCACAGAGCCAAAAAAAAAAAAAAAAAAATGCTTGCCAGCATCAAAGTTCTGGCTTAGGTCTATGACATTTTTAGAAATAAGTCACTTCTGTAAAAGACTCTGAAAATGACTAACTAAATTAGTTACTTGGTGCTTGTCTTGGTTACTTTTTTCTCATTGCTGAGACAAAATACCCAACGCCCAAAATGAAGGAAGGAAAGGTTTATTTAGCTTACAGTTTGTGGAGGTTTCAGTCCATACTTGCCTGGTTCTGAGGCAGAGTGGCACATGGCAGAGGGCAAACTGTTCATGGCAGCAGCACACAGCAAAAACAACCAGAGCAAAAGGGAAGAATGGCTGCAAGCAGCCTCTTCTCTTCCCTTACATTGTAAACAGCTTACCCCCACCCAGGGGGCATGTAGCTCTCACAGAATCTCCATGCCTTCCTCTTTCACAGGCTCAGGATGTATACAAAGTAAGCACCCTGGCTTCCTGCTGAATCACTCAGCCAAACCTCTAGACTCTCCAAGTTGACACAATGTATCAACCATAACAGTGCTTTAAAATGAATGTGAATCAGTCCAAGAATGTTGTTTACATTTGATTAGATTAAAACACAGATGCACTAATTTTTTAAAATGTTAGGACCAAGGTTTTAATATAATTTTGTTTTAGTCATTTTTTATTTAAAAAAATAAAAGAATGAAGACTTTAACAAACTTACCTCCATTTACAAAATAGCACAAGAACAATACAAGCAATACTAAATTACAGACAAGGTGACAGGCGATTAAAAATAGTTACTGTATTACATGTCGATAACTTCAAAGTGGTTACTCATGAAAACAAATATAGACATGAAAGACTGATGAAATGGTGAATCATTAACTGTTCCTTTTTTTAAAGCGATACAAGTTTTAGTCTTTGAGCAAGTGATTTTAACCTCCAGACTTCCCTTATTCATTTGTAGAGTGAAAAACTTGGGTGAGATTGTTTCTAACATTTCTTCTAAGTTGCTGGTGTCCATATTTCTATATTTCCACAATTTAGACAAGGAGGCACAGAACTAAAGACTAATTTCAGAATTCCAAGCCTGCAGATTCACTGTCTTCCTGAAATTGGCAGCAAGATCTTTTTTACATTTTAAATTCACTTTTTTCATTTTGTCATCTCTGAAAGAGCCTTTTGATTAGCTTAATTTTTCTGCAAGCCTAGCCTATTATTCTTTAGAAAGATGCAATTAGTTGATTGAAGAAACCACCAAGCAAAACCATTGACTCATTATTGAGCAGAAAACAAAATTTATGCAGTTTGGGTTTGCTGATGAGTTGACAAACAATGTAATAGGGATTGCCAGTTAAGAATCATCTGAGCTAGTTTAGGCATACAGTAAGTACCACATAAAAGCCCTAACGAAGTGTTTTCAGAGATTGCTGATTTTTTTTTTTTCCATTCCAAGGTTAAGGGTTAATGAGGAGATAGGAGTGAAAGCTAATGGAAAGAATTCTCCTTTGGAGCCAGGAGGCAACCCATTCCAGGAAACCAAAATGTGGGCATTAGTAGAGGTAGTGGTGATAATCTGTAGGTCTTAGAATAAAAGAATTGCCAAGATCAAGTGCATATGGTTCTCTAGTCAGCTTTCCATAACTATGGCAAAATACTTGAGACAAATAATTTAAAACCTGAAAAGATTTATTCTGGCTCACTGTTTCAGGGTAGTTAGTATATGGTCTCTTGGTTCTATTGCTCTGGTCCCTGGTGAGGCAGAGCATGATGATAGGGAGCATGTGTCACAGCGCTGCTAACCTCACCTCACGGAAGCTGGAAAGCAAAAAAAAAGAGAAAAGGCATTTTGAGCCCAGAATGTTCTTTAAGATGTACCCTTGTCCACATAATTCCTCCAATTAGGCCCTACCTCCAAAATTTTCCACCAGTACCCAATCGTGCTCAATTGTGCAGCTGGGGGCTAAACCTGCAAGACTTTGGGGAACATTTCAGATCCAGATTGTACCAATGGTTTGTATCTCTTGCAGTGCTTGTTAGGCCATAACCAGCAAGGTAGGTACTACCATTTGGATCTGGAACGCCTCCAAAGTTCCATGGGTTAAATTGTTGGTCCCCAGGGCCACAATATTGGAAGGTGATAGAATCCTTAGGAGCTGGGACCTTAGGAGACACCCTTAGGTCACCGGAGGTGAGCTTTGAGGGGATCATGGAACCATAGATTCTTTCTCTTCTACTTAGCTTCCTGGCTCATGGGTGAGCATTTTGTTCTGCCCTGTGCTGCCTTCTCAGTGGTCTAGAACAATGGACCACTTCACTGGGACCTCCAAACACCATGAGCTAAAAATAAACCATTTCCCTCTGTAGTCCATTAATAAGTACATTTCATCCTATTGACATAAAGCTCTCTAGTACAGTTTACAATGTGTCTTTGGAATAACTAATTGCTCTGCAAATTTATGTCTAATATAAAATACCATTTGCAAAAGGAAATAGGGCTTATATGAATAAAACTTGACACTTAACTTTTATTTTTGTTTATTAAATAAAATCACATAAACATGCAAGACACCCTCCATAGGCTATCTCATTTACAAGAAGATGTGAATAGACTCTAATTATGACTGACATATTCCCATTATTCCCCTTTGTTTTTTTTAAAAACACTGATAAAGATGACACACACTTTAATACAAAATATACCCAAACTATATATTGTTCATGCCTTACATACAAGGCCTTATCCTGCTTGTGTGTTACTGGAGCTTGTACTAGGCATGAAACTCCCAGCAGTTGCAGGACAGCAGCAACAGTCTCCTCTCCAGGGAGTAAATCAAGCTCACATGGTGGGTGGAGAAAAGGATTATTCTAGGAGAAGCCTAGGGGTGTGACTTCTGAACATGCCTCCCGTTCACTTCACCCAGCTTGGGTCTTAGACTCCTGGGCATGATCGACTTTATCTGAAGCAGGTGTCAAATAGGAAACAGAATCCTCTGGAAAGATCCCAGAAATTGTTGGAAAAGACTTCCCTTAGACTCATCTTGGGAGAGCAGGTTTTCAACTGTCAGTGTGGTTTAGGAAGAATCAAATGGACCTTTGCTTTTTCCGTATTACAAAAGTAATAAGAGAATGAGGAGGAGAGGAGGAAGAGATGAGCAAGGGGGAGGAGGAAAGGGAGGAGAGAGAGAAGAGAGGGAAAGGAAGAGGGAGAGCAAGAGGAACCGGAGGAAGGGAGGAAGAAGGGGAGAGGAGGAGGGAGGAGGGGAAAAAGAAGGAGAAAGTGATGGTATGATAAATTCTTTAAAAAGAATTAAATATGAACAAATTTCTATTTTACATAGCTGTGTGAAATGAGGAGGCGAGGGAACAAAAAGAATAACTACCTCTTTTCTCCAAGGGACTAGTGAAGAAGAATATTTCCTAGCTTACTTTCTGCTGCTGCCCACACCAGCCAGGGGAAGAGCACAGAACTTGCTTTCTATACTAGGTAGGTCCACTGTGTATCCAGTGTCTTTTGAAACCCACTTGAATTTCTAGACTGGTGTGTCTGAACCTATAGATCTTTTCTTACAAAGTAGCCTCTAGAATAACACCGTGATTGCATCCTTTTCCATTCACCAAATGACAGACCCATGGGTGTGGTGAGCACACTGGAACTATTTTTCTCCCTGATGTTACTAAATGCAGATCAGTGTAAGAATGAGAACATATACCTGGCAATTCTTTGTGCAAATCCATGCACAGAGACCAGTGATTAGTGGATATCTGTGGCTATATTCTATAGTAGACACTGCCTCCCCTACTGAGTGGGCAAGATTTGCTGAAATCACCAGTTTCAAAAGTAGAATACAGATTGCAGAGTTTTAAAAAGTTAATATCTGAAATGGAATACTCTGTCTACATCCAAGCACCTCATTTTAAGTTTGAAGCAAATCATGAAATATAAATGTTTGAAAGACAGCTGTCAGCCCCTCAAATGTGGCATTGCTTTTTGTCCTTGTAAAGCACGGTGGGTACAGTCATCACGTATGTAGAGAGGAAGTGCCACAGAGACACCGGAAAGAAAAGGTGGGTTTTGCAGGTGTAGGTGCTTTTAAATTTTGTTTTGTTTTCCTTTGGCTTTTGATTTCTAGTAGTACGTTGTTACCTGGTAAGGCAAAACAAAACAAACAAGAATAAAACCCAACCCAATCCAGCCCCAAACAAACAAAATAAAGCAAACTTATCCAATAATGTTGAGTAGGATCGTTCTTATTTGCAGAACCTTTAGTTAAAGCTCTGAGTTATGGACTAATGGTTTTGAGTGCACGAAACTTTATGTTCAGACTGCCGCCAGCAGTCTGACTGACTATCTCACCAAAAGGCTTCCAGCAGGTTGCAAGAGACAGAGCCAGCCCACCACCTATCTCCCTCATCATCACCTTCAGGGGGAGCTTTAGGGAAAGAAGACTGAAAGATTATTGCCTCCTCTCAACTCCTGCTTTGAGGACAGGGTTGGGGTTGTTGCCAGTTTCTTTCTTGTAAGCTTGGGAGGGATAAAGACAAGAATTGTTCATAAGAGAGTTCCTGCAAGCCAAGGTAAGAGGATATTCACCCTGGTGTATGTCCAGACCTGCCCTTGGACTACTGTGGCTTAGAGGACTTTGAAGAAGATCAGATATCATTTTGATAAACTTCCACGTGCAAACAAGGCCAGAACTAGCCTAGTTCTTAACAGTTCCAAAAGTTGGATCCTGCAAGTTGGCAGTCAGTGGTAGAAGTTTGGGTTCTAACCTTGGATTGAGAGAGAGAGATAGAGAAAGAGTCAGAGACAGAGACAGAGAACAGAACAGAGACAGAGGGACAGAGACACACACACACACACACAGAGAGAGAGAGAGAGAGAGAGAGAGAGAGAGAGAGAGAGAATATGTGTGATGACTGCAGGTGGAGATGTCCAGTCACCAGGGTGACCAGTGTGAGGAGTGAGTCCTTTGATTTCGGGACTTGCCCATGTGTCTCCTTGAGACAAATAGGGGCCATATGCCTATTCCGCCTTCCTTTGTCTCTTTTCTATAGTCAGAGGGGTCATGCCCATTGCAAGCTGAGGAAACCTGGTTCTGCTCCTACCCAGACCACTGCTGCAGCCTTTATTAAGGAAGATAAGAGCTGAGTGTTGAGTTCCAAGATGCATATTGTTGGAAGTTGCTAGCAAAAAAATAGAGTTGTTAAGATGGCTAAGAAATGGGGGCTTGGTGGTGAGAGGTAAGTCAGTGCTTCAAAGAAATTAAACTGCTGTAGGTTTGATTCTTCAATATCCTTGTTCTAACAACTAGATTTCACACCCAGTTCGTCCTGTCAGAATATGGGAAAGCTACCATCATCTGGGAACTGTGTGACTGACCCAGGCAAAGGAGCTGAACTTGAGGGGAACTCGTATGTACTCTGTAACATTCCTGAATTCCTTGGGTTGAAACTTAGAAAGATGGCGGCCCTGAAGGGTTTATTTCGTATTTTAGTTCCTTATAGAGAATTGAGCTTCCTCTGCATATCACTTCCTGGGACACCACTGTCTTAGTCACCTTCTCATCACTGGTGCAAAACATGCAACCCGTGCAACTTAAAGAAAGGGAGATTTATTTTGACTCTCGTCTTTTAGAGGATTTAGTCCATACTAGGCTCCAATGCAGAGAGAAAGTGATGGAAGACTCTGGTGGAGGAAAGAGGTGGGGGGGGGTGCAGAGACAGAGAGAGCCAGGGATGAGAATACGCCCTTTCAGGTCATGCTTCTAGTGACCCTCTTCTTCCGTCCAGATCCCATATCCTTATCAGACATTCAGCTCTGAACTCTGATATCTATACTTACTTTGAACTCTATACTTTGATAAGTATAGAATGCCCATGATCCAATATCCTTTTAAAAGCCCCACCTTTGGACACATGAGGTTTGGAAAGGCTGTTTTAGATTTAAACCATAAATAACAAACATTTTAGAAATAATGGAATTTGTTTTGAATCTATTTTTTTTTTTTTTTTTTTTTTTTGCGGTACTGGGGATTGAACTCAGGACCCTGCGCTTGCTAGGCAAGCGCTTATTCCACTGAGCTATATCCCCAGCCCTGTTTTGAATCTAAACACAGACATCCTGTGGAATCAGTTACAATGGGCTTCGTTGGAGTATTGTGAATCTGCATTCCTCCAGGACTAGGGTTGCAGGCACCGTAGATGACAGCTCACAGTCCCTCTACAGAACTTATTCTGTGCTGAGGAGAGCCCCTTTCCCCCAAAGCCCTCCCCCATTTGTCCTTCTCAAGAGCACCTGGCATCTGGAGCCCCAGGGCAGGACAGCATACCCTGGATGCAGGCAGCTCTGCAGGGTCGTTCCAGCTCAGATCCCCACGATATGAACGGATGCCCTGTTGCTGCTTCATCTCTTTTCAACTCTTTCCTCTAAACTGGGCACAAGCAATGTTATAGCCACTGGCCAAATCTGGTTTGCTACCTGTTTATACATGATTTATGAGCTAAGAGTAGTGTTTACATTTTAAATGGTTGAAAAAAAGAGAGAACAATAATTTGGGGCACCTAAGAATATTCCATATCAGTGTCCACAGTGAAGTGTTATTGGAGCACAACCAAGTTCATTCATTTGTGAATGTTTTTAGACGTTTTTTAATACTAAGAGAAGCAGTATTGAATAGTTACACTGAGACTGTATAACTCACAAAGCCAAAGACACCTACCAGGGCATTAATACTGGTAGAAAAGGTTTGCCGACCTTTCGCTTGACCCAGTCTCTCTACTGAAAGCCTTAATAACTGAAGATTTTATTGGTTATTAAAAAACTAATTTATAAAATCTTGAGCAACTCATGACAAAGAGCATTGAACAGTGATTTTCAATGGAGTTTAATAATGACAAAATATCATTATTACATGCAGTTTAACAATGATAAAGTAAAGCATGCTTACCACGTATTTCTTAGCATATATCTGAAGTTCATTTCAGTGCCCTGAGACTCACATAGAATTCATTTCCTGTAGATAGCACATGCTGATTTTTCCTAGGGCCTCCCCACTTCTGCATCACAGGACCCTGACACATTGGTAGGCACAAAACTTGACTGACCAGGGTGATCACTGCATCCCTCCACACCCTAGACCACAGGATGAGTATGTGAGCCCAGCCAGGTCAGCAAGAGCTCAGCCAGAACTCTGTTCTTGGAATTTTGAAGAAAAGATACTCATGCAGTTGGTGCAGTTCTTGGCTTGAAGACACTATAGGTCACCATGACAAGGGGCCCAGAGTTGGAGAAACACAGGCACATCCAAGCAAGGTCCTTTCCAGCTCCCTGCCCGGCCATGATGTATAAACAGATTCCTTTATTGGCTTCACCAGTTTCAGATGGCTTTTGGCACTTGCCAGTGACAGACCTCATCTTTCCCAGAGTTTCTATCCACCTTGATTCCCACAACATTCTTCACATCTGGGGACACTGGGGCTCAGGGAGAAGTAACCTGCTAGTCACGGTAAATAAAATAAGAGCTTCATCCTTTCACACCAAATCCCTGTTCTTTCTGATGTAAGATGCAGATGATCTTACACTTTTTAATTGCATATTAGCTACAGAGAAAATGTTCTCTGCAATTTATAATCAGAAAAGAAAGTAAATCTCTTTATTATGGTTGACAGTGTATGGGAGTAGGGCCTATTAACTGTTATTTTCTGTAGAGATGCAAAACTTATTTTAAGAAAAATGTTCCAACTTTTCAAAGATATCATAGAACATAAAGAACAATTTGAAGATTTCAAATTAAATGAATTAGAAATACATTGATCTAGTTTTCTTTGAAATCCATAAAGTCTTGAAACTTAAAACAGAGAATCTCTGGCTTTTGTAAGATTTATTTTGAGCTGGGCATAGTGGCTCACACCTGTAATCCCAGCCCTCTGGAAAGTGGAGGCAGGAAGATTGAAAATTTGTAGCCTGCTTGGGTGACTTAGCAATTCAGTGAGATTCTGTCTCAAAAAAGAAAAGAAAAGAAAGGAAAGGAAAGAAAAAAGAAAAACAAAGAAAAAAAACTAGGGCTATTCAGTACAAAGGCCCTGGGTTTAATACCCAGTGTACCCAGTATCACACATGCACACACGTGCACGCGCGCGTGCATACACACACACACACAGATTTATTTTGTTTCCCTTTAGTAATCTAAATATTCAAGCAATCTCCACTTGCCAAGGTTTCTATCACCAACCATAGAGACTATTATTTTTTACAAATTAAAATACAGATATGATTTTCTTGATTTTCCACATAATGCATGCTGGTGGTAAAATGAAAAAAGGACAGAAGATTGGAGAAAAAAATGTTCAACATCTCTGCCACTGAACAGAAACCACCTACCACTGGTAGTGTTTGGATGACACTTTCCATACGTGGAAGATTCTCACTTTTCCATTTCTGCTGAGGAAGGAACCTAGGCTTTCCAAGCTATTGCTGTGAGCTCCACCCCATCTGAAACCCAGATATGTGTCCTTTCTTTCCTCTTCTGTGTCCCACTTAGCTATTATGTGCCTGACCAATTCATGTCTACACATGCGTATGCAGGCTTCCTGTTTTTCCTCAGTTTCCAAACTTCCTGGTGATAGAATCCTTTGAGATACAGGAATAATTTTTTTCTTCTGTGCTTATTCATAAAAGCCACAATAACCTCTGTGTTTCCTGTCTTTTAATATGAGTGCCCTCTTTGCACATCACACATCCTATTGCTCCTAATGCGCTACAAGTGTCCTTTTCAACAGTGATTGAAAGACTATTGCAAATACTTATTGTGTAAAAAGTTTTTAAATTATTTAAAATTAACCCGAACTATATCCACCTCTACTCATAAATTTCTGAGTTAGCCAAAGCCTTGAATTTGAGAATTCTGAAGGACTTTTTGATAAAAATTCTCAAGCTGTATCTTTCACATACAATAATTAGTTCAGTTGGAGGGAAATAATTTATATCAGTGGTTATGGCTTGTGTCTAGGTGTCTCACTAAATCCTCATGTGGTCAGAAGTGAGGATTTCTTGGAGGTGGCTGGATCTAGTGTAGGTGATGTTGGGGTCAAGGATTTGATCCTGGTCTTGATTCTCAGTCCAGTGCTAGGATTAAGGACGTGAGCGCTACGCACACTTTGAAGGGGTAGCTTGGATCAAATATAAGACAGAGCAGGTTGCTGTGGTTGCTTGTCACTTGCTGCTTGCTGCCTTCTGCCTGCCACGAACTATTTCTCCTGTGCAATCCCACTCTGCCATGCTGCCGTGCCTTGGAGCCAGCCAAATACACACTGAAACCTCTACAAATTGTAAGCCAAATAAATCTTCCCCTTTTAACTTTGTGTGTGCGTGTGTGTGTGTGTTATTTTGTCTCACCAGCTAGCAAAAGTAACTAAGACATAAGTACTATTTAAATGTTGTCATCAAAATGACATAGGTTTCAAATTCTAAAATTTCTGTGACTTTCCTTAGGTGCTAAACTTTTAACCCTAAGTGGTCATTACACACAAACTGGAAATTAACCAGCTTCCCTTTTCAGTTTCATATGTGAGATGGTACACAACATATCCATGACCCAACAATGTGACCTGGTTAAATCTGGATATATTTTAAATTTGGAATCAGAAGTCAAAAGCAGCAGAATCTCCACCAGATATGTGACTGTGTCTGTCAAAAATTGTCCTCTGACAGAGTCAGGTCACCTTTGAGACTCTCCAATTGCGTCACCATCAGAGTGCTCCAGCTGACCCCACAGCTTCCCAATGTCCTGCCCTGAATCAGCTCATTGTGTGATTCTTATAAATTAGTTTATGCTTGTTATAACTTTATTGAGTAGCCTGAAACTCAGTAGAATACAAATATTCCTAAATGGCTCATTGTATTCTAACCATGGCCATCAACCACAAGCAATGGAAATTTACTTTTGTACTCACTAGGTGTATGCCTCAGGCAAATTCCATGGAGCCCACGTCAGTATATAATTAATATAAAAATTTTATAGAAATGTATAAAAAATTAGCTTGGAGTCACTGATATTAAGAGATTATATTGCAGACAATTTATAGATAAACTGAAATCAAGTTTTGGATTTGGTTAGACGAGTAAGATGGAGGAGCACACTGAGTGAGGGTGTAAAGGAAGTGGGATTGCAGGGCTGATGGATGTTGGAGCAGGGCAATGAGAATTCAGTAAGCATTCTCTACTTTTGCACATTTTTGACATTTCTTTAATCAAAAACATTTACTTTCTTTCTGCAATTATTACCTGTGTTAGTCCACTTTGCATCACTAGAAGAAAATACTTCATAGTATACAGAGTTCTTATGAAGTAAAGAGAGGTTGATTAGGTAGACCCATCTCTTTGGCAAGGGCGGCACAGTGTGGCAGGAGGTACGTCTGAGTGTGTGGAGAAATCACCTTCCAGGAAGCAGAGAGAGAGGTTGGGCCTGGAGCCCCAGGGTCCCCTTTAGGGTCATGCACCCCAGGATAAATGAATATCTTAAATAAGAGATCACTGCAACTCTCATGCTGTCCTGGGACGAAACCTCTCCACGCAGACTTGTGGGGGATGCTCATTATAAACAAATAAAGCAGTAAAAATAAACAAAAAGATAAGACATTTTTATTTAATAAACAAAACCTTGGAAATAAAATGAAGAAACTTCTTGGTGAGGGGAAAAGTACTTCAAGATTTTATTGGACCTGGCAGGATCACCTTGCCCTCTGGCCACAGCTCCTGTGAGTGCTCGAGGCAGCCCGGATACAGTCTGCTGGGTTCTTTCTCCGTCCTCCCCAGTGCATTTCTAGGCCTTCTGGCCCTGGCACAGGAAAGGCATGGGGAAAGCATCACATCCTCTCATGGGTGTGCATGCTTGGGAGCCTCATGCCCACTGCTCCCCTGGCCTCCCCCTACCTACGCCTGTGGTTTGGTCTTCTGGTCTCAGATGAGATAAGTTCACAGCCAACATCTGTTACAGGCACAGCAACAGGGCACTTGCTATGTCGTGCACCTGGAAAGACTTCATCCTACAGCTCCAACATGTCCATGAAATTGAGCCCACTTATTTCATCTCACTACCTCTTAATACCTTCTCCAGACAAACTGTCTGATGCCATCACCTCTTGAGAATGTCCAAGGATGGTGTTCCCACTGGGAAGAGGTGAACAGAGTACCTTCACACTGCCAAGCAGTTCATTTGATATGAATGCTTACTTTTTCCCCATGTCCAAACCTTTGCCCTTCTCTGTCTTCTGCCCTCATTTCTGTGACTCCCCCTTCCCTCTGGAGGGGGCAAACAGGCATCTCAGAATCTGTGGATCCCACCCTCAGGAGCTGTCTCTTTAGGTCTGTGTTCTGTTTGCCTGCAGAAAGGCAAATGGTCAAAGAGAAGGGACACATGGTAGACTGAGACATAATTTTACCATTTATTTTTTGTTGGTAAAGCTATGAGCTGATTCATATTCAAATAATAGTGGTTGGGATTTGGTATACCTTTCTACCAGCACTCTGAAGACTGGCCTGAGAAGGCTGCTACTTTGGGGTGTGAGAAAGAGCCTCGGAGCTGAGTCATGAGGACTGGGCCAGTCTCGTTGAGTGTGTAAATCGGGAAGATGCTGAGTGACTCTACATAGTTAAATGACCATGGGTTCAGGAGCCTGGATGCTGCCTGAGTCTTGCAGCTCTGTTTCCTGGGCCCCAGTTCCATCCGCAAACCTCAGCTTCCTCTTCTGTGAGAAGAATGAGTCCCCTTCTCCCAAGTGTACCACGGGAATAATGGAAATGGTGTGTGTAAAGACCCTTCGAAACTGCAAAAGCGTCCATGGGAATTGGAATTATAAAGATGCCTGGGGCTCCTGAGAACATAAGGTGTTATTATCATGGAGTGGGTTTTGCTTAGTTAAATCACGAGAACTTTGGAGAGTTAGCAAGATATATAATTTACAGTCTGTCCTTCATCCAACTATTTTATACTTTTTGTAGCTTATACAGCACTTCTGTGGACTTCAAAGAGGGGTTTAAGGAAAAGAGTCTGTAAGCTTTTGCTCTATCTTCTCTGAGTGCTGGGCTTCCCTGCCCTGGCCAGAGATGTGATGAGCTGGCTGTGCTCCTGTTACCACCCTACTGGATATGATCAAAATATACAATGAACCTTTCAGTTAAAAAAATTATTGCAGTAGAAGACACATTGGCCTCTGTCCCCCTCAAAACACTTCCCTTGCTCTGAACACACATATCCCATCTTTCCTGTACTTTCTGAAGCCATTCTGGAAGTTCTCCTTGGTGCACGTCTTTACAAATTGCGATCCAAATACAGTGAACATCGCTGCTTGTGTACCATCCAACGGAAAGACAGGCTCATGGAAACTTGATGCTATGTCCTCACCTAGTCACCGGATCTGGCACTGTGTGATCTCTGGCTTTTCCCCAAAACCAAAATGACCATGGAAAGTAAATGTTTTGAATTGGTTCAGAGTATTGAGACACCCAGGACAGTGAAAGAGGACCTTTGAAAGTGCTTTGGAAAATGCAAGAACTATGAGACAAGTGCCACTGAAGTAAGGGGGAGGATTTGGAGGGAGATTAGTATCAATGTGCCTTTCACCATATTTTTAAATCACATCTTACAAGTGCAGGCCAGACCTCCTGGGAGAGTGTCAGGTAGCTAAATTCCACCTGGAGCTTTGCCATGACTAACCAAAGGCAGACTCTTTCTCTAGTGGGATTAGGCATGCAGACCCTTTGTCTCCCTGTTGACTAACCCCTGGCACTGGCACTTCAGAAATGCATGCAGTCCTCTGTTCTTCCTATTAGAACAGAAACTACACACTACATCGCAGGCCTATGATTGCTGTCACAACATACTATTTGCACACAAGTGTAATGACACCACACATGCACATATATACACAGACCATCTTCTCTGATATTTCTATGTAGCAATAGCATAATTATTTCTGAGGTAACAATGGGCTTTGGAAAAAAATCTACCCCTAGGCTTGAATCTTAATGTAACATTGTTCTGGCCACTAACTATTCAAGGAATAATATTCTCCCAGTGATGTGGCATGCCCACGCATTTTAGAGCGAGCATTTACTCATTCTACAAACTACTACCATGTGGCCACCTTGGGATAAGTGCTGAAAAATACAATTATGTCTGAGACCAAGAGAGACTTAGCAATGAGTATCAGAAGATAGCTTTTAAACCAATAATTGTGCAAACACTTATATGCTATCAATACGCCTACCAGGTAAGATATAGGACACCCAGTTAAATTTGAATTTCAGACCAATATATGCAACTTGTTTATATAAGAAGATTTTTGTGGTTTGTCTAAAATTACAATTTAATTTGATCCCCTCTAGTGTCAACACCTAAATGTGTTGACATAGTTAGGAAGGGTTGCACGATGTGTAAGCACTGGTTTATGGTAAACCCCAACCTCATCTGCTTGTCATCGTGAAGTTGGTGAGACTCCTTGGTTAGGAAGCCAAGGGGTCCCTATCAGTTAACTGTATTTCAAAGATGGAAGCAAGCCTCATGCACAACTAAAGCAAGAGAATGGAAAGGCTAATCCAATATGCAGTCTAGGTGGGAAGCTGACTGTTAAAATGTAACATTGCTGTGCAAGGTGACTTACAGATTGCATGACAGAGGGACTTGATAAGAAGTTTCCACCTGGAGCTACAGAATTTGAAGCAGGTGTAAGATTCTGCTCCACACAAGTTAGGACCCCTCATTGGCCATGATCACATGTCTTCTGCTTACAAAGGACACAGGACAAATCCTCGAGAAAGAAAGAAATCCTTGAGAAAGAAAGTGCAGGTGGACGTACACTATTTTCCCCAGGCAAGACCAATAATCAAGAAAGTAAAGCCCCAAAGACTGGCAGCTTCAGCTTCATATAAGAACACTGGTTTCCCAGGGATTGGCTTTTCAGTCTGGAGTTTACTGGGCAATATGGTGTGAGGCCAAAGCTCCTGGGTGGGAGATGCCAGGGAGGATGGTCCGAGGTAAAGAGGAGTGCCTCATGTTCCTCTGTGCGGTCTCAGACCGTGCTCCACTGCCCCTCCCAAGGACTGGAGTTCTCCTGAGCATCCTCCTCTCCCTTGTCCTGCTCCCAATGCAGTTCTATCTGTTGCCATAGATCTCATTTGCTTTTGTACTTTCCTTTTCATTTTTTGACCCTATTTTTCCCTTTCCTGGTAGTTTCTGATCACTGATTGAGGAAAGGAGCATTATTCATTTAACATTTAAAAAAAAAAGAACTAAAACCAGAAGTAGTGGCACATGCCTCTAATCCTAGCCCTTGGGAGATTAAGACAGGAGGATCGTTGCGGGTTCTAGACCAGCCTCAGCTACAAAGTAAGCTCAAAGCCAGCCTGAACTGCATAGTGAGACCCTGTCTCAAAATAAATAAATACATTTAAAAATAAATAAATAAATAAATAGAAGTAAACCATTCTAACGAAACCTAAAAATGTGGAGGTCTTTCACTTCCTTGGTGAGGTTAACTCCTATGTATTTTCTTGATGCTGATGTGAAAGGTGTTGCTGCTAAGGTGAATGGTGTTGTTTCCCTAATTTCTCTCTCAATGAGTCTATTTTTCATGTACAGGAATGCTATTTTTTAGTGTTAACTTTGTCTTTTGCTATGCTACTGCATTTGATTACTAATTCTAGGAGTCTCTTGGTGGAGTTTTTGGCATTTTCTGTGTAGAGTATTATGTCATCCACAAGTAATGATAATTTATCTTCTTCCTTTTTATGTCTTTTAAATCTTTCTCTTGTCTAATTGCTCTGGCTAATGTTTTCAAAACTATATTGAACAGGAGTGGTGATAGTGGGCACCCTTGTCTTGTTCTTGAGTTTAGAGTGAAAGCTTTCAGTTTTGGTCCACTTAGTATGATGTTGGCTGTTGGTTAACAGAGATGGCTTTTATCAGATTGAGATAAAGACCTATTCCAATTTTCTTTAGGGTTTTTATTGTGAATGGATATTGGATGTTGGATTTTGTCTGATGCCTTTTCTGCACCTATTTAGATGATCATGTGATTTTTGTCCTTGCTCGTTTATGTGATATACATATATTGCTCTGTGTATGTTGACCTATCCCCCTATTCCTGGAATGAATCCTGCTTGGCCATGATGTATGATCTTTTTGATGATTGCTACATTCTGTTTGTCAGTATCTTTTTGAAGGTTTATTATTTGTTAACTAGATATGACCTTTAGTCATTAGATCTACTGTAACTTTTTTATGAGTAGAATTCCGCAAAAACCTTCCTTTTTTCCTGTTATTAAGTCTAAGGCTTAATACAGAATCCAAATCACAAGGAGTAGAAAGCAAATCTTCAGAATGTATCACAAACATTTAACTAAAACATTATTATTATTATTATTATTATTATTACTGTTACTGACTAGGGATTGAACCCATGGAAAAGCATGAGACTGAGTGAGAAGACTGATACTGTTTTGCATTTCTGCTCATTATTTTTAGTACGGAAGCTTGAGCTCAGCGTCTTTGTACTGAGCTACATTTCTATCCCTTTTTGATTTTGAGACAGGGTCTTACTAAATGGTCAAGTTGTCCAGGCTGGGCTTGAACCTGTGTTCCTTCTGCCTCAGCCCCCAAGGGGCCAGAACTTTTTTTTTTCCCAGAAAAAATGGTGCTGTGGATTAAAGCCAGGGTCTTGGCAATGATAAGCACAGGCTCTACCACTGAGCCACACCCCATGGCCTTCATTTTTGATAAACCAGTGATACAAGTGGTTAGGAAAGAGTCACAGACATGCAGTATTTGATATGCAGTGGGACATTTCTTTAACAGAACCCAAAGGACTTATGTTAACTTGGACTCCCATACAAGTGAGAAGGTGAGGGAAGAGGCAAGGTTAAACCCATCCTGTGGAATGAACTATGTGTTTTTGTTGTTAATACAGACTCCACTGTCACTGAGGCATACATGAAATCATTAGCTAATTGGGGCATAGGGGCCTCTGTCCGCTGAATGTTCTCCTTCACTTATTATCTGGCACAACAATTTGATGATGACTTTTCACTATCTAAATCTATAGTCCATACTGTTCCATTGGAGTGAACAATTTTTTCCTTGCAGCACTGTATTCTGGCCTGCGCTGTTTCATTTCCCAAAGGATGATAATATTTCCTACCTCTGCACCTGTCTATTTTACAACTGTGGATCTCCAGCATCTTATTAATACCCAATATGCTTCCCAGGAGCCCTTGGTCTTTAAGATAAACAGAGCTGACTCCTGTTGCTTGCAACAAGAGGTCAGATTAATGGACCTGTTCATCAAGAAGTCTGATTTGCCCTGCTGCATGTCTTCAAAAAAGAGAGTTAGGCGTTAACCCTCACTGGTATTTTCTAATTTTTAAATAATTCACTTCATTTTTAGTTTTTTAAAATTTTTTTTGTTTTTTTTTTCCCCATTTTGTTGTTCTAATCACACAAGTAACGCTCTTGCTTTCTGTTCTCTTCACCTAGCAACTTCCAGCTCCTGATGATGGAGTTTGACTTTTCGGGAGTGTTTGTAAGCTGGTTGCAAAACACAGCCATCATGGTGGCAGGCAGGTTGGAGTAGTTATACCAAAAAGATAGGTGAAAAATACAGGTTGATATTTTTCTCAAGAGCTGTGCTGAAGTATTGCTATTTGCATTGTTCTCCAACTTTCTTTCTCTTGTCATCAAAATGCACCTGCAGAGCATCCCGTGTGGATACATGTAGTGCCCCGTACTGTTCCTGCCTGCTGAGACACCACCAGTGCCACCTGCATCTCCACATGCCTGGGAGGACCTCACAAGTCCAAGGAAGTGTTTGTGTACAGCAGAATTTTTTCACAGACTTTAACTAAAATTACATATTGCAACAGAGAGATGTAGAAACACATAGGAGAATCTGTCTTCTAAAAGAAACTAGCAGAAGCTGCCAGAAGGGGTGGAGCACAGCTGTCATACCAGTATTCTGGGAGGCTGAAGTGGGAGGGTCACAAATTCAAGTCCATGCAGCTTGGTAACTTAGCAAGATCCTGTCAGTCAGTGAATCAGTCAATCAGTCAATAAATGGCTGAGACTGTAGCTCAATGCAAAGACCCTGGACTCAATCTTCAGTACCAAAAAAGAGTGAAAATGTGAGACAGTGTTAGTCTTTTCACTCAGTTTCATCTTTTGGCATTATTTTCCATTCAAATTCTGTTATTTATGCTAAAATATAATAGATTTATCCTGCTGTTTTATTAATAAATATCTAGTTTATTTATTTTTAATAATATAGGAAACATTGGTGGTTATAATCCACATAAACAAAAGCTCTTTGGTGTCCTCAATGACTTTTATGAGTGTAAAGGAATCTTCAGACTAAAAAATTTCAAAAGTGCTGCACACAGCTAACAGGTCCTGGATGGGAACAAGGAGTGCAGAGATGGGGCATGGAAGAAGTTGCTCCACCAAGGGGAACCCTGGAAGAGGTGGTTCTCCTCCAGCTATCCTTCCATGTGTCTCGAGGACAGGAAGTACTTCTGGTGGTAATTGCTTAAATAGAGGAAAGGGTACATGTTCCTCTAGGGAAAGGACAGATACCCTCTACTTGATCATACTTTTTTGTGGCTCCGAGTTATGTTTTAGACATTTTGACTCTTAAAGTTGCTTTCTTCGGTCTAAGCAGATGCACTATAGTATAGTTTTAGACATGTGCCCATAGATGGGCTTATTTGGCCAGGATAGTACACAGCTCTACTTCACCAGTAACAAAATGATTCTCTAAGAGGCTGACATTAAACATATGGCTGTTTCAGAGCTGGCAGGAAGCATGGTCGAGGGCAACAGTCTTTGGGGAGGGCTGCCTTAGCAAAATTCATTTCTGCAGACTTACAGATCTCTACTGTGGGCACGGTATTAGAGCACCTGGGGATTTATTTGCTTTTGCAGTACTGGGGATTAAACACAGCGTCTTCACACTGACATACATGCCCAGTTTTTTTATACTCTCTAATTTTGAGATAGGCCCTTACTAAGTTGATAAAGAAGGACTCAAACCAATTTCCTAATAAGTGTTGAAAAATCTGGATTGTTTTTTGTACATTTACCCAACTTTTATGTGCTCAATTTAAATCTGTGTTGTTGTGGCCAAATGAACTATTTCAGGCTCAATATCAGTTCCAGGGAAGCTTATTGCAACCCCTGAAAAAAAAATCTTGTTTTGGTTGGAGCCAATTGGCCGGAGAGTTGTGTTTCTGGACTGAATGGAACTGCATCACCATTTAATAGGTTTTAAAGGATCATGGTATATTTTTTGTACTCCTACCATAGGCAAAGTTACAAGATCAGCCCACCCAAAGGCCGCTGTGGGGGCTTCCTTTGCCACATGACCCTTGTCTTTTTTTAAAAATTAGTTTCAATATGTATTCACAGTAATTACATTCATCTTGGGGAATTGGTACATGTACATATTGTACCTTGACCCTTTTGACTTTCTCTTCCACTCTCTGCCCTCCCGTCTCTTCCCATCTTCCTTTTCCATCTCTATCTCTGAGGACACTGGGGAAGTTTATTGCTTATATTAAGTATAAGGAGAAGCCGAGGCTCTTCTGAGTGATTGTTATGTACTGCGTTAGGGATACTACAATGATGAAACCCAACTTTCTCTTCTCTTTGGGTTTTGGAACTCTTGGAACCAAGTTCCATGTCTTGGTATTTGTAAGGTAATAGAATGGCATAAAAAAGTGACCGAATTACTGTTGTGACTTTGTAATTTAACCTTGTTTTCCCTCTGTGTCATTTGTCTCACCTGTCTTATCTTGCTAGGTCTCCAAGTCCTTGATTAAATGTTTTAATTTCTTTTTGGAGGATGTAGAACAAGTGGAAAAATAATGAATATTGATAAAAGCATTGTTTTGTTTTTAACTGAAAGAAAATATTGTTTGAGGTTTTGAGAGCAGAAAGTCATGAAATGATACCTCAGCATCCAATGAGTTTCGATTATCCTGTGTTCAGCAAAGAATGAAACCAGAGGTTCTGCAATGTTTATGCCTTTCCACCCTATTTACATTCATTAGAATCTGTGGGATTAATATGGGTTTAGCATGACATGGGGATCTACAAAGTCTACTGACAATCAAAGTAAAGAAAACACCACTTGGTCATAAGCATGAAAATGTGCAGTTCTGAACGATATTGAAAAATCATCCTCCACAACTTATGTCTGACACTCTCTCATTGCCAAAGAAGTGTGGGGTCACTTGTGTCATACAGCCTTGTCTTCTCTAACTCTGAACAGTAGTGACCTTAAAATTTTTTCATACTGTGATTTGTTAGTAAATTTGAATATATTTTCCATATGTTTGTTGGGCGTTTCTATTTTGTCTTCTTAATTTTCATTTTCAAGTATTTTCTATGCATTATTTATATATTGTTTTCCTCTTACTGAGTTGCATCCTTTCTCAGCCCCCCCCCCCAGGGTTCTGGGATTACAGGTGTGCGCCTTAAAGTAAACATATACAGGATGTAGGAAAGAGCCAGTGACCATCACTTTGGCTTTGAGAAAAGAAACAATGGATAGAATAGGATAAAGTACTGTTGAAAAAGATAATTTTCTAGAAATGCAGAAATTTATTACTTCTCAAATCAGTTAAACTCACATCAAGACATACCATAGTGAAGTTGTGCACTGGGAAAAAGGAAATTGTTCAGCAACTAGGAGTAAGATTTTATACCAAGGAACACAGAGTAACAGAAGAAGATTCTTTGCTGTCTGGAAGCAATGTTTTAATTATATCACATTCTAACATGAGAATTACTTACTTGTGTGTTTTAGCTATATTTTTAGGAAATTGGATATCTTTTAGCAAAACCTAGAAAATGGTCTGGACCACAAATCCTGAAGTGTACTGGATCATGGTCAACTCAGCTAGGATCATGAGAATATGGGCAGGGCTTTCCTTGTTTCCAGAACACTCACATGTTGGAGAATTTTTGAATTTTAGTTAATTTCTTGAGGAGAAAAGAAAGGAGAGGAAGAAGGAAACAAAAGAGAATGGTTTGACTATTCCACTTACTTAACTTAATATCTGTGCATTTATTATAGAATAATAATACTTTTATTAAGTACATATCATCTTTCAATAAATCTATGCATACTTCCTCATGAATTACTTACGAGGCAGGTATTATTAATTTATCTATTTGTGAAATGAGGATTTAAAGTAAAGTTTAAATTTTGTGAAATAAATTCCAAAGCTCATATACATAGAAAATTTGGAGTCAAGATAACCTGATCTTTTAAAAGTTAAATGTATATAATGTAATACTCATGAAACAAAACATATACTTATTACTGTTTATGTACTACAACATAGTATCATATATAAAATGCATATGTTGGGTATATCATAAGACCTATACAGTTTTATACCTAAATAACTAAACTAAATTAGTTGATATTCAAGAAAAGTTTTCCCTCTCCTCTGTAGGTGACACTGTGTGAATGGAATAATTACAAATATAATTATTTTACAATTAATATCCAAAAAGCAAAAACAAATCCAAACCTCACAAAATATTTTAGTAGGGCAGAGGTTACTCTCAGTACCCACTGAGGAATAGTCAGTTATTCTGCTTTAGAATTAAGAAAATGTAAAAATGCCACTAAAGTCTGTCAGCATCATGGATTATGACACCTTTCAATTTTTACCCCTGTTTTTTTTGTTGTTGTTTTGTTTTTTTTTTGCCAAATTTCATTTTCCTCCTCTGACTCTCTTACCCTCAGGAGAACTTTAACAGGAAGAAAGGTGCCCCATCTACTTTACTGTTGCTGGGACAAAATACCTGCCACCTGAAACTTAAAGGGGAAGCTTACTTGGCTGGTGGCTTTAGAGGGTTCAGTCCATGGGATAAGGAAAGCTGCTCACCTCATGGCAGGCATAGTGCAGAGAGAGGAAGGAGACGCAGGGGACATGAATACACCCTCGCAGGTCACACCCCAAGTGACCCTCCTCTTCCAATAAGGACCCACTTCCTAACAGCACTTTCAGCTATGAACCCTTGAGTGGATTAATCCACTGACAAGTAGAGCACCCCATGGTCCAATTACTGCCCAAAAGTGCTCCTCTAGAACGTTACCAAATAAAACTGAATGCCACTGAGAAATGTGTCATGAAAGGAAGAAGCAGTCAGTGTTCAAACTTATTTTAAGAAATTGCTGTAGTCACACAAAGTAGAGCAACTAGCATTCTGATCAGCCGGCAGCCGTGAATACCAAGACGGGAGAGACACTTCACTAGTTAAACATGACAGTCTGCTGAAAGTCTTAGCATGTTTAGCAATAATATTTTAAATTAAGGCATACATATTTTTAGACATAATGCTATTGCACATTAATACTCTATAGTGGAGTATAGACTCGTTTATGATATGTACTGGGAAACCAAAAAATTCATGTGACTTGTCTTACTGTGATGTTTGATTTATTGTGGTGATCTGGAACTGAACTTGCAGTAATTCTGAGGAATGCCTGTACATCTGTATACACACAAATAAAATGACTAAAACTTTTTAAAAGCCCCAACTCTGATCACATGAAACTTCTAGGGAACATTAGATAGAAACCATAGCCACTCATAATCTCTTTTTATTAGTGCTATTGTTATTGGCATGCTTCTGACCATCAAAAATCCCAACCACCCCAGGCATTTTTGTCCAGAATATGTCCACTTCTTGTGTACTCTCTGGACCTTGTTCTACAGTGTTGCTCCAGGCATGTGGTGCTGAGATGGCTTGGGGGAGCTGAAAAGCTCTCTGGGGTAACGCTGGAATCCAGACCAAGCATATAATACAGAACATCAGAGGAAATCATAAAAATTAGAGGCTTGGAGGGTTTTTTTCCTCCAACAGCCTCTAACACAAACTCAAAGGCTGTTCACACCACCAGGTCATCAAGCTTCAGCCAGTCTCTCCCTGGTATAACTGTAGCACATGGTGCTTTGGCATTTCTGCCTTATACCTCTCATTTTCTGTCCATGGACACTGTGGTGTACAATACCTTAGCATACAAGCCTGGAAACCAGAAAATGCAGAATGTGAAGATCCACAGAGACAACTTGGACCAAAAAGGAAAGGAAGATAATGTACCAAGACCTCTCATGTCCTGGGCAAAGGATCCCAGAACTGTTCCACTCACACGGACAGAAGCCTCCCTGGGAGTCTGTGCCAGTGTTCATTTGTTTTCTTCTGCTTTGTGTTCACTGTCCCTGTGTTCCTGAGACCTCCTTCCCCCAAATACCTGTGTACAAGTCTTTATCCTGGGTATTGCTTTCATGGTAAACTGTAATAATTCTTTTCAGTTGTACAACACAGCAGTTCCCAAGATTTTGTTCTCAGGACCCTACTCTTAGTTACATTTTTGTTGCTGGGACAAAATTTCTGACATTTACAAGTGAATGGAGGAAAGGTTTTTTTAATTCACAAGTTGTAGAGTCTACAGTCAGCTGGCTCCAAGGGAAGGTGGCATGGCAGAGGAGCACCACAGAGGAGGAACAGTCCGTGGTGTGGCAGGCAGGAGGCAGTGGAGCAGCAAGCAGTCAGCAGCCAGCCTGCCTTTCGCTTTTATCCCGTCCAGGCTACCAGCCTTTTGGGTGGTGCCATCTGGAACTATGCTAATTCCAAGCAGTGGACTGATTTTGTACCACACATCCTTAATCCCAGTATCAGACACCCTACATCCAGCCTCTATGAGAAGCCCTGCCTGTGAGCACATGAAGCTTTGGGGGGACATCTAGGTATAAGCATAATAATCCTTTAAAATCTTTTTCGAGGTCCCCTTTTCTGAAGATTTTGGTGTCAGGACTTTACTTAAGAATATAATAGTAAAACTTAGTAGCCCTAAAGTACTTCTTATAGCTATATTGATGTTTATGAATTAAGAGGTGAAAATTGGAATTTTTAACATTTGTATCTAAACTTGTTTAAATGTAACACCAATAAATTCATCCTGCGCTAATATAAGTGAATTTAATGAAAAATAAACTATTCTCAAAAGCAAAGCCAAAGTGAGAGCTGAGCTGGGAGCTGAGAGGCAATAGTCATCATGCAGATTTTAAAATCTATGAAATATGTATCATTCTTAAATAGTAGGCACTAATTTCAGGTAACACAATAGATACATTATTCATATAGGGGAGTTACATATCTTTAATAATGCAGTCATAATTGTTTAATTGTAGTTTTCATGCTCAAAAGGACTCAGCATCCAAGAGCATAAAGCACTGTCCTTTGCTTTCTTCTCCAACAAAACCATTGAGCACATGATGCTTCCGTGGCAGAACCAAGGAGCCCAGGCTCTTTGTCCTCTAGTGGTGCTTCCTGGAACGGCCAAACATTCTTCCATTTCATCATAAACATGCACTAGGATCAGAAGTCCAATTCAGACACCTGTTAGAATTCTTCCCGATTGTTTTCATTTTGAAAATGAGCACAAATGTTTTTGGGGGAAGTTTGAAAGGAAAATGTGCTCTTTCCTTCTGTTCTCTTCCTTCCTTCCTTCCTTCCTTCCTTCCTTCCTTCCTTCCTTCCTTCCTTCCTTCCTTCCTTCCTTCTTTCTTTCTTTCTTTCTTTCTTTCTTTCTTTCTTTCTTTCTTTCTTTCTTTCTTTCTCCTTCCTTCCTTCCTTCCTTTCTTGCTTTTCCTTCTTTCCTCCTTCCTCCCCTCCCCTCCTCTTACCTTATTTTCCTTTTCTCCCATTTCCTCCTCCTCCTTTTTCCTCTTCCTCTTCTTCCTGTCCCCACGAGGATTGAAACCAGGGTCTTTGCATTGAGCTGCCATCTTCATCCTTTCTTTGAGACAGGACCTCGCCAAGTTGCGCAGCTGGACTCAAACTTTTGATTCTCCTCCCTCAGCCTCTCAGAGCGCTGGGATGACAACCATGCACCTCCACACCCTCCTGAAAGTTTCATTTTTCTATTGGAGATCAAGTATATGAGTATGAGCTAAAGAAAACTTTCAATTTTTAGCTTTTTAAAAAATACTTCTTGAGATTCTTAAGATGAAAGCCTCATCAAATTTTATATGTTACTTTTACTTCCTTTCCTTGAGTTCTGAGATTCCCTGCATTCTCAATAGCTGGAAATAGTAATTGTCACTGCTGTCATCATAATTAAATATAATATGATAATGGTTAAGATTATGAATCACTGCCTTAATGAATAGTAATTATATTGCTCATTATTATGACAGTTGCTATGATTATTATTTTGTGATTGCAGGCCATCCAGAAATGGCAAGTTCTTCCTTAAGAGGAATATGATACTAATGACAAGGATGCCAGCAACAGTATACCATCAGAGCTCTGCATTTTGAGGCACATATGACTACTTTATGGGGGGAGACTTCTGAAGCTTACCTAGTATTTCTGAACAAAATGCCAGATAAATGATGCCTAAGACTGCAACGGCTCTTAGTACCTAAGAACCCCAAGTACTAAAGCAAATGGGCAGAAAGCTTCAACACGGTCACATCAAGTAATCAAATATCTAGTTTATGAACTACCACTGCCACTGCATTGTGGTAAATGATGCAGGTGGAAAGTGTTCAATTTCAAATTTCTTCTTGTATAGTGAGATGGGTGAAATGCAAAATACAACCCTAAAATGAACAAAAAACCAAACAATATACACAGTACCACAGATCATGACTGGGGAAGAGGGGGTGAACCATGTAACCACCCCTGTGCAGCAGCAATTGCATCTAAAAGTGAGCTCTTCAGCCCGTGAGCACAACCTTCCTTCCACTCTCATACTGGGTAATACTGACTTTTGGATTTTGATTTACTTGAGGAATGAATAGCAGGGATCTATTTCTCTTGTAAATTCTGCCAAGAGTTTGAAAATATGTCTGTGCTTTGTGATTTTAGACAGGGCGATAGCTGTTAATAATAATAACAACAAAAACAAAATAGTAGTAGACCTGTATGGAATGACACCACAAAATATGCATGTTATTGAAAATCCAGATCTGTTCTCCCCCTTCAAGTTTGAACTGTTATAATGTCCAATATTACACGTAGGATATTAATTCTTATTTTCAGGGTAAATTAATTAAAAAAGATGAACAGTGACCTTTTATACTATATAAGGTATAAAACTATCAAATAATGGGGAATGAAGAGAACAGCTGAGTAACCAGAACACCCTGTGTTATTCATTACAAGCCCAGTGAAATTAGGTCTTTTGTGGAAAAATATTAGTGTATATATATTATGTTTTGTATTTTACATGACCCCAGTGGTGACCCTATAGGTGACACAGCAGGTCCTATGTGCTCGCCGCCTGTGTGGCTGAGGACACTGAGACCTAGCTCCAGCCTAAGAGTCAATTGTTTTTTCCAACACAGCAACCTAGTCCAGGTGGAAATCATGCTATCTCCAAAAGTAGCAGCACACTTACTGTGTGCTAATGACTGCCCTAATTTATTTACTTAATTAGCTCCTAAGTTTCACAAACACAAAAAGCAGGAATTATTCCCTTGCTTAGGATCTGTGAAAACTCCAGCCCGCAGAGTTTAGGCAATGCAAGTCACAGCACAAGTCATTGATAGAGGCAGGAGTTACGGCTAGGACGTTAGCACCAGAGCTGTGGTCTGCTGGTGCTAGATTATCACCAGCTACCACAATCTTTAGCACATGGCAGACGCTCAATAAAAACTTAATGGATAAATAAATATGTGATAGAAATCACTTGATGGTGGGATTTGTTCCTAACAGCATAATTTAAAGGGATCCATAGTCCACGTGTGACTAGCTCATGCGTTTCTGTGTGTGCGTTTATTGATTTGTTTCTTCATCCACTCAACAGCTACACAATGAATAGTTCCTGTGTTTGGTTACTGTGGAAGGCGCTAGGGATACAGAAGAGGAAAAGATGTGGCTTCTCTTTTCATGCTTCTAAAGGGAGCAGACTCCTAAGTATTCAAAC
The DNA here is from genome assembly GCA_004027595.1 of Dinomys branickii. Lineage (NCBI taxonomy): Eukaryota > Metazoa > Chordata > Mammalia > Rodentia > Dinomyidae > Dinomys > Dinomys branickii. Next base: position 35,999 of record PVLD010007157.1, on the reverse strand, counting down.
ACATGTCTAGGTACAAACTCTGAGAAATTTAAGGAATAAAATAGTAGAAGAAGGCAACTGGCCTTATAACTGGATAGGTCAGGTGGGCAGGCAAGGATTGTTTGAGGGGAAGTGACATTTTATGCAACCACTGGATTCAAAAACTAGTGAGAAGAAGAGGGTGGGGACACTGTAGGTGAGGGACATAGCATTTGGGAAGATTTCAAAGGTGGAAAATCCAATACTTTCAGGAAAAAAATTTAAAAGCCAGTGTATCCTGACGTAGGGAACAAGTGGTTTGGTGGTCCAGGAGTGGTTTGATTCTGGGATCCATGGAGAGATGTACAAAATCTTATAGAATTCAACATTTATTTGAAAGGGAAGAAGGAAGGCTGACCTCTGTTTCTAAAAATCTGTGAGACCTTAGACTAGACTCACAGTTCCAAAAGTTAAATGTTCCTTCCAGATATCACACTGATTCACTTTCTTTAACCAAGAGACTAATGTCTCTGACTAACTTCAGTAACTTTAGTAACTGCTTTCAAATCCTTTTGGCCTTTAATAGCAGGTTGAAAGCACAAAATAGATATTTAATAATTCTTTCTGAATTTTTAACCATTACAGTGTAATAACAACACACATATGTACACATACTAAGAGATTGAAATGGTCGTTCACATTTCTAGAAGGTTCTTTGGCACTCATACACAGGCACAGAGCTAAGGGCATTTTATGGTGCAGCCCAGACCTTCCCCAGTGAAATTCCCACCCTTCCTTTATAGACTCCACTTCACTCCATGTTCAGATAAGCATCAGAAGAGAATGGAAACACCTGTCGTAGCTAGGCCAAGGCTCATTCCTCACTGGCAGTAATTCCAGCCTGTTCTATAAAGCTTTCAAGAGTGAGGCACTCCCCAACAGAAACACCTACTTGAAAGTTCATGAGCTACGGGACTTTTACCTGGGAATTTTCTTTTGGTTGAAAATAAAATTCTAAGTTTTCAATTTTTGCGCTTGCAAAACTATTTTATTGAAAGACAGAAAAGAAAAACCCAGTTAGTGAAGACTTCCAATGAACCGCGATAGTTTGTTGTCTTTCATTGTTAAGGAGAAATAAGCAAATTATACACTCCAGGCTTACAGCAATAACTACTGCCACATTTTCAGCATTCTGTAAGGAGAGCCAGTGTTTGGACTGATAAAAATGAGGCAGGTAAGGGACCAACCTTTTAAGACCATCGAATGCTCATCTTTGGGACACTGTAATCTGGTCTAATCTCTTCTAAAGGATTCCTTAGCAAAACTAAGAAGAAAAGCAGTTGCCATTGAAGATGAAATACACCAGTCAATTCGGTGAACTGGAAGGAAGAGTCCACTATCAAAAAGTTTGACTGACTGATGGTCTACTACGCAGTTGTTGGATTCTGATACACTAAGTAAGAAAACCATAATTATGTGGCATTTATTGTAATCCTTTAGAGTTAGAACATTATTACATGAAACCTAACTAAAATAGATGACATATTGAAAAAGAACAACTTCACCAAAATGCAGCAGGTAAACTGAAGTTTTGATGGTAACACTCTTCTTGATTTTTTTTCTGTAACCAATTTAAAAAATAGACACGAAGAGTATATATATTTTAATTAAACTGTTTCATTAACAGAAGTTATTTGTAAACAATCTCCCAAACTTGTTGCAGCATGATTTAATACTAGATACTGCATCAAACTAAAAGAAAAAGAATACCCACTGGGTATGGTTCATAAGTGGGTCATGCATGTAATAATTTAATTGTGATTATGATTCTAGATATCAACCCACAGCTAAAAAATAGGGCCAAGCATGAAGATGGGTGCATAGTCTACTGTGCACATTTCAGAATATAGTTTCTTTCATAAAAACATACTTTGGACATTTTTCTTTTAGACCAGAAACTCAGTGATTTGGGGGGGGAAATCCAGCAACCAGAGATAATACACAAGAAGATGCACATTTTCACCCAGTTGTTAGTGCTGGCAGAAAACCTGTCAGTAATTACTCTTGATGTGACCAGCAGGGAGAAGCTTTACTTGTTTCCCTCTCCCTCATGGGTGCTCATGGGTTCAATCCATAATTGGGGTGACTCAAGAAGTTAAAGAGGTGACCTTTTATAAAACAAGATTATTACCTCAACTTTCTGTGGCTGATTCGCTGGGACTTCATAATGGGTTTGGTGAGATTATCCAGCTCTCCTGAAGCAAGTGAAATGTGATTATTCTCTGTTCCCATGGAAGGGTTGCACCAGGGTCTGGGATTCATGCCATATTGGGGAAGAGAAGAAATTTTCTCTCTTTGCTTTTGTCATTTTAATCTGTCTAATAGACACAAAGTGTTATGGTTGATACATTGTGTCAATTTGAGGAGTCTAGAGGCTTGGCTAAGTGACTCAGCAGTTCTACCACTTGGGTGAAAAGAACATGCCCTTACACCCCTGGGATGTTGTTCATTGTGTCAACTTGAGAAGTTTAGAAGGGTAACTAAGTGACTGAGCAAGACGGCCAGGGTCTTTGCTTTGTATTCATCCTGAGCATGTGCAAGAGGAGGGCATGGAGATGATGTAGTGCTACATGTCCCTGGGTGAAGGTAGCCTGCCTACAATATAAGGGAGGAGAAGAGGCTTGTTCCCCACCCCCTTTTTTTGCTCCTGCTGCTTTTGCTGTCTTGTGCCACCTTGAGGTGTTGTCCCTGTGCCCTGCTACCCTGCCTAGGAGCCAGCTGATTATACACTGAAACCTCCACAAACCTTAAGCTAAATACACTTTTCATTCCTTAATCTTGAGCATAAGGTATTTTGTCTCAGCAAGGAGAGAAAAGTAACTAAGACACAAAGTTACCCACATTTCAAATGCTTTTGGACCAGAATAACATAGTACTTTTCCTAGACAAGGCTTCTTATGTGTTGAGTAGCCTGTACAACCTACAATGGAAAATTGCAAAATGATGATACATATTTGTTAAAATTTGGTAACTGTCTTCCTCTCTCCTACCCATGTCTACTCCAGTAGAGAAAGAAAATGGAATACATTATATTGTCCACAGGACAATAATTATGTGGCCTAATTGCTGAAGTCTGAAAGTGGGAAACTGCACTTTATGTCTGTTCCTAAAAGACATATTTCTAGGACTGGGTAATGGGTGGTTCTTTACTTCCTGTTGCTTGCATTCATTCACTACGTCTGGAACAGACCCCTTTCTAGTGATGGCAACCATGGGACCCAGGACTGTCACCAGGCCCTCTGGAAACTTCCACATCCTTGATACATCCACTGCTTCATGGATAATGGCATGAGTTGGGACATCCATTTTATCATCATTTTCATACACAATGAAGTCTTGATCACAGTCTTTAAATTAGCTTTTAGATCTACCTCATGTAAACTGAGTGCAAGTTGGTGTTTTAAATTTTCCTTTTGGAAATGTTCAGCCTGTTTATTGTCTTCTTTTGTTTCCTCTGGCTGCTATTTGAGGGGTGGCTGGCAATTGAGGGGAATGCGCTGGCTTGTGGGACTGTGCGGCAAGAGAGCTTTGCTGGCTTCTCCATTAGTTGTTCAATGTTCTTTGCACTTGGGTGGCCCGGGCCAGAAGTCTGTGACTGATGAACCTGTGATCTGTGGTTTCTGCTGGTCTGATGTCTTGTGGGAGTCATTACCAACTCCCAGAGCTGCCCGCATCTCCTCGCTGCTCCAGGTGGCTATGGATACCATATCCCTGCACAGACCCCACCTATCTCTGTGGTCAGCAGTCCACCATGGTGGGTGACCTCAGCTCACCATGTAGGTTTACATGTGTCTTAAGCTAGAACGCACCCTGCTGCCATGGGACTCTGAACTTTGATCCTCAAGAATCAAGAATAGAGAATTTAGGACACACTGCTTTCCCTGATCTCTGAGTTACCTTATCTAATCCATTTTAACTTCTCTGGGTTGAAATTGGAAAAGAAGAAACAAGATATATAAAATGTGTCTTAGCTACTTTTGTTGGCACTATACCCAATACCCACAATTTAAAGGAGGAAAGTTTACTTTGGTCCATAGTTTGTGGAGGCTTCTGATCATATTTGGCTGTCTCCAAGGCAGGGTGGCATGGTAGAGGAGAAGCAGGTCAAAGCACGGCAGCAGAAAGCAGAGAGGGATCAAGGGAGGAGGGATCTATACCTTTTCAATCCACCCCCTCCCCCAGTCACCCACCTCTTTCTATGAGGCTTCACCTCCCAGAGCACACCCAGCTATAAATCCATCCTGTGGACTAATCCAGTGATGACTATCACACACCCACGATCCAGTCACCTTTCAAAAAACCAACCTGTGAGTGCATGAGGCTTGGGGGGCATCTAGATATAAACCACAAAAAGGTGTGACCAAAGCATATGGTGGATGCTTGAAAAGTAGATTACAATAAAAGACACAGTGCCATGGCTCCTCTTCAAAATCCTCTCCTTGCTTTGAATGCACTTCTCATTCTTGCCACTTTCTGAAGCAGTTCTGAAAGTCCTCTTTCGTGAGGGTCAAGGTTGCTTCAATGTCCTGAATCACTTCAATATATTTACAGAAATTTCTGTTAAACAAAGGCATTACAGTGCATCCTCACCCATCTTCTTCAGTGCCTCTGGCACTCTGGAACTTTTGGCTCTTGCCCGAAGTAAAAATGAATAGGAAACACAAATATTTCACATTGATTCAGAACATGGAGGCAGCTATAACAGCACAACTAAAGACACTCACAAAAGAGGACTTCCAGAGCTGCTTCAGAAAGAGGCAAGAGTGACGGGATAAGTGCGATCAAAGTACTGGAAAGTTCTTTGTGGGGCACTCATGGCGATTTGTCTTTTATGTAATATCGAAAAAGAAGAATTAAACATTCCCTGTATTATGTGATCATTTGGCATATGTCCTGCCCATCAGTTCCTGCCTCTCTCTCTCTCTCTCTCTCTCTCTCTCTCTCTCTCTCTCTCTCTCTCTCTCTCTCTCTCTCTCTCTCTCTCTCTCTCTCTCTCTCTCTCTCTCTCTCTCTCTCTCTCTCTCTCTCTCTCTC
>PVLD010007157.1:0-30847 GCA_004027595.1 Dinomys branickii | reverse complement strand
TCTTTTTGCCTCAGCCTCCTGAGTAGTTGGAATGAAATGCATACACCATTGCTCCAGGTATGATCAGAATTCTCCATGAGTGATTCTTTATGTGTTCACAGGGGAAGGGAAAAAAAATTATCTTGAACAGTCTCCTCTCCATATTTTTAAGACGAGAGCTCAAGTTTCAAATTAACTTCCTAATATATCCCAATCTTTCCACAACTTCCTTCATCTTTTGGATCAAAAGGTGACCCTGGGCCACCATGAGTAGGGAAGTCACCACATTAAAAAGAAAAAGGAAAAGCACATTTATTATTTCTTAATGATTTAGGCCTTACAGTATGCAACAAAATCTATGTCGCATCCAATATGTACTGACTTCAAATTATATTGTTCAAATGTACTTGTTAAGGAAGTGGCCAGGTAAGACTATAGTGAAAATTTCCATCTAAGGCAGCCTCTTCTGATTTATGGAGCTTCTTTTGAACCTTACACTCTTCAGATGCATATCACTGGAAGTATCTCCTCATTGCTTGCCTCTGGACATTTATGACTGACTACAAAGAATTCTACAGTGCTCTGCTTGTCGTGACTCATGGTTTAGGTCCTTGCCAGTGGCACAATAAGATGTGCCTTCCCCTTGTACACAGTTTCTGCAGAGCACCAGTGGCTGTGCTGCTTTCCCAGCTCCAAGTTCTCTGGAGCTTTCTTTCCACTACACTGGCAGGCAGAGAGGGGGCTTACTGTGCCTACCTCTTAGATAGTACAGACAGTACTCTTTGATAGAGTACAGATTTCAGAGGGTGAGTCCCTGTCACTTGTATCTGATGGATTCCTGGATATTTTCTTTAATATGGTGGTAACCATTATAATAATCTGTCTCTTTCCAATGGCCAAGTGTTCACACTTCTATTTTATAAATCATTTGTTCCAAATTCCACTGTTAAAGAGCACAGCTCTCAAACCCAAGAATGCATCAGAATATTTTGAAGGTCTTGTTAAACCAGAGGTCCTCAGACTTTGCTATCTGATTCAGTTTGTGTAGCAGGCAGAATAATGGCCCAGAAGATGTCCTTGTTCTAATCTCTGTACCTATGGATGTGTTACCTTACAGGGCAAGGGAGAATTAAGTTTGCAGATAGAGTTAAGAGTGTTGATGAGCTGACTTGTAAAATAAAGAGATTATCTTGAGTTATCCATGTGGGTCCAGTATAACCCCAAAGTAACTGAAATGTGTAGAAGGGAGTGGCCGCAGAGGGGTCTGATTAACACAGTGTGAGAAGAGCTTGACTCATAGTGCTGCCTTTGAAGATAGACAGCACCGGCCATGAGCCAGAGGGCAAAGAAGCCTCTAGAAGGTCAAGAGGGCAAGGAAGTGAATTCTCCCTTAGAGCCTCTGGATAAAATGCAACTGTGTTGACACCTTGACTTCAGTCCAGTGAGACCCCTTTCTGGCTTTTGCCCTACAGGACTGTTGGGTAATAAGTCTGTGGGGATTTTTAAACCCACTGTGTTTTTAGTTCTTAGTTACTGCAGCACTAGAATACAAACACAGTAGGGCTGTGGGAATGTGCTGTGGGACAGAGGGAACCAGATTCCTTCTTGCAGCTCCTACCCTCCAAAACCTTCTCCAGTTGTGGTAGATGCACTGTAACCCCCTATGTCTTCTCCTCTGGGTCACCTTTGTGCAATTCCCTCCCCTGAGAGTGAATGGGTACTGTGTCTCACTTTGAGCAAATAACAGAATATGGAGAAATTGATTGGAAAGTGACCGGAAGCTTATGTTACATAAGATCCTATTCTGTTGCAGATTCTCTCTTTCTCTCCATTGCTGTCTTATTCTAGGGAGGGCCATGGAGGGGGCAGCTGCCCTGGAGCAGTGAAGAAGTGCAAGAAACTGAAAGTAGCTTCTGGATGCTAAGAACTAGCAAGAAGTCAAGGTCCTAAATCTAACAGCTGCAAAGAATTGATGTCTGCCAGCCCCAAGTGAGCCTAGAAGTGGGTTCATTTCCAGTCTTGCCTCTGGGAGAGAATATAGCTTTACCAACACCTCGGTCCCATTCTTCAGAGAACCCTAGTAGGGCCTGGTTAAGTAATGCCCAGATGCCTAGCCTCTGTGAACTGTGAGAAACTATATATATGTTGTTTTATGTGACTATGTGTTTAGTTATTCATTATGTGGTACTGAAAATTCATCCAGTAGGCTTTGGAATAGATGGAAATAACATTAGCAGGAAAAGTCAGGAGATCTCAATGTGCATCCTGTATCTTTCTTTCTTAGTTTGGGCCTATAACAAAAAAGCTGCCATCCATAGGACCTGCTCTGTGTGCCAGGCTTTGAATAGTCCCGAAGGTTTTGCATGTGTACTTTATTCAATGCCTAAACCTACTAGATGCCTTGTGCTTATGGAAAATGGAGGCCCCAGGAAGTTGGGCAGCATTCTAATACCCTAACATTAGTGAGTAGCAGGGCTAAGGATGAAACATGATTTGTTTGACTCCATGAGTTACATCCTAATCTCTGGTCCAGGAAAGCCACCTGATGTGAGAGGCCCCACATTCAGGGAAGTCCAGGGACTCCCCAGAGACAGTGGCCTCCCAGGGACATTGTGACTCCCTGGGCTGGTGGTGGCATGGATTTGGAAAACAGGAAATGACAACAGCCACTTCCAGAATCTTGTTCATTCAGCCCATGGCCTTTCCTTCAGGCCTGCTGGCCTCATCTCTGGTGTCTTCTGCTATTTGCTCAAGCCTGCCTCTGGGACAGGGGCCCAAGTGAAAATGTTTTCTCCTCCTGAAATTTTACACACAGGGAAAGAAAGAGGACTTGCCAACTTTAACAATGAAAAACACTTGTACAAAACATTTCAGATCTGGGAAAAGGAGTGTTTGACTAAGTTATTTGTCTACATAACATATTTCCCTTAATTTTGCTCATAATGCATGATTCCTGTTCACTCCTGCTTTCAGGGTGGGCAGATGGACTGCAGGCAGACCCACAAGACAGTGACCACACTAATAACTGTCTCACCTTTCAATCTCAGCACACCCATTGAGTTTAACAAAGGAGGGAAATTAGGAGTTTAAAAGGTTGCTGCACTCTGTGGCCATGTGCAAATACAATTAACGCTCATCTCAATTATGGGTGTCCAGGAAGCGTTCCCACCTAATATCCGATGCAAGACAACTAGCAGCAGTAACCCAGCGCTGTGTCTGAAGACATCTGAAATACATCAGGGAAATAAATTAACTGTCAGAAACTTCATTTATTCTGCTGAGATCATGAAAGGCAGCGGGAGAACTCATGTGGAAGATGGCACAGGAGCTCAGCAGGGAGTTGCGGGTAACACCCACCTCTGAAGGCTTCCAGGCTGCTGAGGGAAGGGACCCGGGTGGGCGGGGTGGGACAGGACCCTCCCCTCATCACCGTAGAGCTCCAAGGCACTTGTGGCTGGGGCACAGCAGCCTAGGGCAAGTCATGGCAGGGCTGAATCAGCAGCACAACATTGTGGTTGTGGTAAATTCCTCAATTCTCTTTTTATGGAGGAAATAAGTCACACTCTGATCAGCTCTTTCAAGGTTGTCTACTCTCTGGCCCCCCTTCTTATTTTACCAAGCTTATTATTTTGTGGGTGGCATATCAAGGGAAGGTCAGGATGGAGCAAAGATTCTAGGATAATCATTTTCTTTTTCAGACACTCAAACTTTATACTCTAATAGCACAGAAATAAGACCAAACAACTAGGAAATAAAATAAGTCACATGTGACCAAAGGAATTCATGAAGATTGGGCTCCTTGATGAAAAAGTTATGGTATTAAAAAGGAGTCGTGTTTCTACACCACTCACACACTTGTAGTCTTACAGCAAGAATCCCTACCTTCCCCTTGAAGCAAGAACAGCTCTCCTCTAGAGACTGTTAAGATCTTTTTCCACACTCTGGGAGGCTGAAGTAGGAAGAGCTCAAACCTGAGCCCAGTTTTGGCAATTTTGTGACTTAGTGAGACCTTGTCTCAAAATTAAAAATATCAAAAAGGGTTGAGGATGTACCTTGATGCAAAAGGCCCTGAGTTTGCTCCCCGGTAACACACACACACACATACACCACAAAACATTTTCCAGCCAGTTTTGTTTGCACCAGCCTGTAACCCAATCTACTCAGAAGGCAGCAACAAGGGGATCACAAATTTGAGAGTAACTTTAGCAAGACCTTGTCTCAAAAAGTGTTGGGTATGGAGATCAGTACTGTTTGGGTTCCAACACACACACACACACACACACACACACACACACACACATAAACACATGCTTATCCTCCTTCCAATGCCCTGAGCCACAGCGTGCTCCAGCTGAGCAGCTAACCCACTTGCATATCAAGGGAAGGTCAGGATGGAGCAAAGGTTCCAGGGTAATTGCTTGAGTTGCCATTTTCTTCCCTAATCTATGTTGGTAACCCTGGGAATAGGTAGTATTTTGCAGGCAATGGGACAGAGGCTCTAGCTCAGCAGAGTTAAGTATGTTACTTTCCATCCCTATAGCAAACGACTACCTAAGATAGCCAGCTTCACAGGGAAAAGGTTATTTGGCCTTATAGTCCATGATCACAGGGCCCAGACCATCATCATAGGAATACAACCTGGAGCAAAACTGCTCACCTCATGGCCAGGAAGCAAAAGAGAGAAAGAGGATGTGGGAAAGACTGAGGTCCCATAATCCTCCTTGAGACCACAGCTGTGATGGCCTAAAGTCTTCCCATTATGCCCAGCCTCTTAAAGGTCCCACAACTTCCTAACAGAATCACCTTAGGGATCAAGCCTTCACGTCATGGCCCTCATGGGCCCCATAGAGGCTTTGTCAGTAGACTTTCAGGATCCAAGCTATAGCAAACAGTCTTTCTAGAGTCATTCAATTAATAATGTTAGAGCCAAGACTTAACTAGCAGAGCTATTATGAAAGAATGATTAAGACACTATTCAAATGTCTCAGCAAAAGGAGAATAGTCCTGTGCTTCATGAATCTTGAAATTAATATTTGTTGTATATCTGTGGAAAAAAATGAGAGTAACGAAAAGAAGCTTCCAGAAAATATAAGTAGCATGCATGTTAGTATGCATTGAGGGAAAAAAACGAAGGGAAAGAAAATGTTTCAAAATGAGATAATATTTCTTCAGACTCTGACTAGAAAGAGGGCAAGGGGTTGGGAAAGAGGATATGGAAGAGGAGATGTGGGAAAGAGATTTGGGTGGGAATTCGTGGAACTGTGTGGGCTGAGGCTCAGCCCATGGTGGTTTTTTTCCTCTGTGACATTGCCCTGTGATTCAGCTGGGCCTCAAAGACAGACATTCCACAAAACTGTACTTGAGGTTCTTAAGCTCTGGTTTGATGAGAAGGAGGAAGTGCCAGGGATCTTGTGAGAAAGGCAATTCTCTTGACATTTCTGGCCCCAGAGAGCCAAAGGCCTGGAGTGAACCTCCACACCTGAGGGGGGCGCCTGTGAACTTGGTGAGTTTCACCTGGCTCCAGGGAGAGGCCAGCAGCTGACAGCAGCTCTCACCAGCAAGGAGGATTTATGTGCCGCATTTCAAAGGATATGCATTTTAAGGATTTCTTGCTGTGTGAGAACCCATTGGGGCAAAATGGGGAAGAAGAAAAGTGCACCTGATTGTAATTAATGCTGACAGTAATCTCCAGCTTTCATTCTGAAAACAGCCAGATGGGAAAGTTGGAACTGTTAATAACAGAAAACCTTGCCATCCACAGTTCCTGGAGTCATAACTCTTTAAGCTGTTTGGATTCCAGATCTCCACAGACCAGCCTAGGCCAGATGCTGCTCTACAGATGTGGGCTGAGGTGGGCCCTGAGACAGGAAAGGAATCAGAGAGAGGATAGCCCTGCTCTCAGGACTTGGCCCTGAGGAGAAATCTACATGACTGACCAAGCTCCTCCAGCTGTTGGTTAAGACGTCTCAAAGCCAGGAATTGACCTGGAGTTTTCTTGCTATTTCCCTGCCTTCCTCTCTTTCCCCAGCTCCCAGCCTCCATCCAAGCCCAGGGGATGTTTGAGAAGGTGCCAGAGGGAAGACTTGTTCCCCAAGGGTCTGGGAAGGGAGAAGGGAGTGGTCAAGGGCTGGAGAGTGAGAGGCAGCCGGAGGAAGGCCAGGGGTGAGAGCTTCTCAGGGAGCCGAGTTTCTTTCCAAAATGGCGGCCATGAGACCATCTTTTGTCCTTTCATGAGGATCTCCAGCTTGGCGGTGCTGGTGGAGTCATCTTCCTCTAAGCTGGTGCCTGGTGTCTGAGGTGAATCTGGAGAGAGTCTAGAGACTGACTGAAGCCCTGGTGCTCCCTTAGGGCCCCAGTGGGAAAGCTTGGAGCTACATGTTTTATTGCCAGAGAAGTTCGAGGCCAGAGGCAAAGGACCTCCTACACTCTGTGGGTACTATGGCCGTCCTTGCTCTTTTAGGACAGGTCCTTGGGAAACCCAGGCATGGAGCTAAATGGGAGGAATGTGGCTTCATTCCCTCCCCGTGCTTCTCAAGAGTATGACAGAGTCATGGTGCCAAAGTCCTGCAGGCTCCAGCAGACACTCAGGAGCAGGCATAGAGGGTGACTATAGGTGCTGTCAACGCTTCTGACAGATCCAACCAGGTTGCATTGGCATAGACAGGCAGGCTCCTTGGAGGAAAGAAAGAAGCTGTCAGCTCTGACTGGAGCTTATACAGAAGTGCTCAGTGCACGGCTCACTGGGGTGCTGGTGTGTGGAGCTGAGCAACAAAAGGAGAGATTATTCAGAGCTGTGGATGCAATCACGATTTTCTAGAGACACTGCTCTCAAGCTATAGGCAGACCAAGGCCTCTCCTCCCAGCTTCCTGTACAAAAATGCCCAAAGCGAGGCCCATGGTCACAGGCAGTGTTTTACAAAGAACCCCTTAGAAGGAAAGCACGCTGCAGCTCTGAAGCACATGGACCTTGCTGTGCTTTAGAAGCTGGGATGGAAGCTTGGTGCTCTGTGAGGTGTCAGCATCCCTGCTGGGCTTGAAGAAACCAGCCTACCAAACACCTGTAACAGTGGAAGGACTCAGGAAAACAGTGGAGAAGCAAATAGATGGGGGAAATTCCCAGTCTATGTGCAGACAGTACAGACCATGAAAGCCAGAAGGCTAAATCCACCAGATAACTAGAGCTCAAATATTCTTATTTTATTCCCATGAAGGCATCTTAATAATTTCCACTAACAGTTGCATAATTATGAGAGTAAACATGGGGAGTAAAAAGCCATCCACGGGGTAAGAGTCTGAGAGACAATTTTAGAATGGTGATCCAAAAGCATTAAGAGTAACAAGACTTTAGTAAGATTTTAACCTGCTCATTTCCTATGGGAGAACCCCACCTCAATAAAACGTCACAGGGGATCATGAGTGGGTACTATAGTGCAGAGCCGAGCTGGTGGAAACGGAGCCCAAATCCCAAGGTCCCTTCTGGTCTGTGGCATGACAGAGTCCCAGCAGAACCTGGGCTTTGCAGGAAGCATTCTGGACACGGTGGACTTGTTCATCTTTATCATTTTGAAAACAAGAGGACTGACACGGGCTTGTAGGAAGAAAGTTAAATTAGAGGCACTTTGCTCCCAGAAAGAAAGAAAGAAAGAAAGAAAGAAAGAAAGAAAGCTCAATAGAAAGCCTTTCTCCTTCCCAAAGTGTCAGCCCCTGCTTGAGGAAGACAGACATCTGTCCTTCTACATGAATGCTTGGACCACAAGGAACCAGCTCAAACTTGTCTTGTGGGTTGGTAGATTCTTCCATTAAAGTTGATTTCCACATATTAAAGGTCTGATGTGACCATGCCCCCACCCCAAAGCAGACCTGGCCACAGATATGCCTGAGTGAGCACTGGGGGGGGGGGCTGTGTTGGGAAACCCTTCGGGGCCATCTGGCTGCCTGTACCTTCCAATGCAGCCTTCTGAGCAAGTGCCCTATAACCTGGGTAATTACAGTGCCTGAGCCCACTCACAGGAATTAGATGAAGCAACAAGCTATTATTGCCCTGGTTGCAGAAATAATAAGTAATGTAGTACCTCTGTGGCACCTTTCATCAGCAGACTTCAAGGTGCTTCCCAGGCATTGTTTGATTGTAAGCTCTTTTACCACTGATAGGCAATAAAGAAATGAAGAAGAAAAGAGAAATCACTTGTCCAGGAATGAGTAATAGCTGGCAGCAGGAGTGAGGACTGCCTAGAAGCGTGGGTCTCAGCCCCGGCCCCCACAGAGAGGGAGGGAGAGGCCTCACCTGGGCAGGTAGGGCAGAAGCTGAGGCTATGTGCAAACAGAGGCAAGGGGAGGAATGCAAACTGGAAATGCTGGGAATTGGTAGAAAGATTTAGAGTTTCCACTGCGTTGCCTTAGGTCAGCCCCACCAGGTTCTGGGCACACAGAAAGGGGGCTGAGGGAAACAGGAGAAGCCCTGGGGATGTTTAAACAAGTTCATAGAGTTCACCAAAAGACCCAAAGGAGACAGGATGACTAAGACCAATAAAGTCATGGTTTTATAAAGGAGCCCGTGGAGACAAACTAGGAAACTTCAGGCCAGTCCATTTGACATGAATTGTGGGCCACTTTGAACTTCTTTTAAGAGTCAAAGAGGAGAACATTTGGAAAGATCCAGACTGACTAGGGTGACCTGGTGGCTCCAGGAAGGAAGGAGCATTGTATTTCACTAACAGGGGATTCTTTATAGATCCGGCTGCCTGGCTGACAGAGAAAGCAAGGCCTTGTGCATGGAAAACCCCACCTTTCCGAGCAGCAAGCAGGGCCCACATAAGCACAGAAGCATTGAGCAAGTCATTCTGAGGAATGAGCACACATCTAACAAACAGGAAAGACTTTAAAGATTGCTCTGCCATGCGTATGTGTTTAAGCTTTTCCATGAATCCACCAGTGACACTTAGCAGTTTGTCCACAGTTGTAATTCCCAGAACATTCCTCTGAATCCTGATCCTGTGTGTGGATGCCCCTCCAAACTTGTTGTACAGTGAAAGCAATTTTGGAAATGCTTCCAGGTGCTTTGATTTCTCTCTTGAAGACAAACAAACATGTTAATATATTAAAGGCTCTGAGAAGTGTAGGAACGATTTCAAGCAGTCTTCATCCTTGTATTCCCCAAAATTATTTGGCTACAGGGCACTTTCCATTCTTCAAGCACTTGTTCAAGTTTCCTAGAATGAATAGCCTTGGGAAGCACTGATCCCAGAAAATGATGCCATAGCTCATCTTAGGCACCTGCCCAGGCTGTGGTGAAGGGCAGAGGCTACAGTTTGAGGCACCCTGTAACCAAATTGGAGAGGACCATGGGATGAAACCCAATCACAGAGGCTGGGCCCAGCTAGGACAGCTGAATAAGTAACAAAGCAACATTCAGGGACTGCAAAAACTCAAGACTGGGCAGGACCAGGCAGGAAGTATGAGGCAGAATTGTCTCCTTTGGAAAGAGTAACGGAGGGATCAATGTAGGTTGTTTACTGCATAGTTAGAAACCCCTCCATACATAGAAACCTCTTCCAAACTTCCTGTACATGACTTGAAAAAGAGCCTTATAAGAGATTCAGAGAGAGAAGAAATCTATGCCTTAGAAAAGTGTGATATAGATACTAATAATTCATCTTAGAGAAGTCAAATCATTTGCTTAGCACTGTGCAGAAAGCAACAGGTGGATCGTGAATTTGGACTCAGCTATTGGTCTTTAGAGCCCTGCTTTTTAACTGCTAAGCCAGGATTTGGCAAACTATAGTCCTAGGTCCAATTGAGACCACGTCCTGTTTTGATAATTTGTATTTTATTGGAATATAGCTGTCAAGGGGTCTGAGGTGGAAGTTATAGTTTAGATCTGGAATGTACCCCCAAAATCTCATGTGTTATGAAGACCACAGAAGGTGATTGGACCGTGGAGGTGATGACCTCACAGCCGAGTGTGCTGTTAGGATGTAGGGCCTGCCTGGAGGAGATGTGTCACTCAGGTGTTCTTTGGAAGGCTGCCTCTCCCTCCATGCCTCCTTCCCTCTCTCTCTGCTTCCTGCTGGCCGTGATGTGAGCATCTTGCCTCTACCACACCCGCCCACCATGTTGCTTCGGCCCTGGAGCCAGCCAACCATGGACTGGATTCCCCAAATCCAAGAGCCAAGTTAAACCTTTCCTCCTTGAGGTTGTATTTTGTCCTAAAGACAGGAAAGCTGACCAAGAGAATGGCTCACTCCCCCCCTCCCTTTTTTTTACTTATGGTCTATAGCTGCTTGAGCAGTTGGAATAGAGAATGTGTGCCTCCCATAGCCAAACTATTTACTATTTGGCACTTTACAGCGAAAGCTTGCTCATACCTGCTTTATGCTACATTTAATTTAGGGCTGGGAGCATTAGGATTAAGAACCAGCTTCTCAGAGAACAGAAACATTTTTCTAGGCCCTTAAAACAACAGCGTATAGTTTAGGGAAAGCATGTGTCCTAGAGAATACAGATAGCTAGGCAGGTCACATACAAGGACAAAATAGGTATGTATTGGTGCATCACAAATTTAGTTCCTCAAATGGCTCTTTATTGAGACTTTATCATATGCTTCACACACAGGGTCCATGGTCAGGTGTCTGTGGCATTTCTCAGGAGAGCTCAATTCCGAGCTCCTCCACAAATTTAGACTACAGATAGTTTTTCTGGTTCTTTCAGAACTGCTGAGAACTGAAGCTGTTCTGGGTCAGGAATTGTTTTTCTTAACGGTGCCAAGGGCATACTGCATTTGGAGTCTTGTAGCAGCTCTTTCCCCAGGGAGCTGGCCAGACGGGGTTGTGGAGTTAAGGTGAGGCTTGGCACAGGACCCCGATTGAGCTACAGGCTCCTAAGCTTCTGCTCGAGGGGAGCCAAGGGGAGCCAGAGCTCCTGGCCCCTGTGGGAACAGACTATTGATGCAGAGCTCGTTAGCACAGCAGGAAAGGAGCTGGGGATTAGTACAAAGGGGTAATGAGCCTTGTGCTAAACTACACGGAGTCTCGGTTTGGGGGTGACTTTATTCCCTGTACTCTGAGCAGCAGAGGCTAGACTAAGAGCCAATGGCCCATGCAAGGGCTGGGAAAATAAAGGAAACTTCTGTGAGACAGGTTTGGGTAAGTCTTTCTTTCCCTTTCTGGTCCTCTCCCTTCAGATCAGGCAAATTTCCAGACTCAGGGTCAGAGGCCTGAGGAAAGATGCTGATCTCTGCATTTCTGACACATAACTGGGGTAACGCTTATACTGTTCATTCTTGGCTATGGCTCATTTGATATTTTCTGATGTTTTCTGAGGCTTGGGTTCTTTCACATGAACCTGCTACAGCTCCCCCTGACCTCCTGCTCCTCTGCTGTCTTCTTACCCTCATCTTCCCAAGTTCCGTGGTGAGGCCACCTTAATGGAGAGGACCCTCTCCCACCCCTCATGTTATAATCCCCTAGAGCCTGGCTGCCTGGATCTTGAGACTTGGAAGACATAAAATGTCATGTGCCATTCTCTGTCACCCTACATCTCAACTCTTGACTTCAAACCTTGGCTCTGTGGAAACTTATTTCCATGTTGGTCCCTTCCTCTATTTCCCACGAAGGGCAATATATTTGGGTGAGTGGGTCAGAGTCTACAGTTCCTCAAGCATCCTTTCACACCTCCTGCCCTCCAACCAGTGGTGAGATTGGAGTCACTTATAACCCTAACTGGAGGAATAAGCCACCCCCACCATGGGTGGGCAAGGAGGCAGGAGCTGCTGCCTCCAACTCCCTCGCCTGGGCACTGCCAACCTTCCCTCTCCATGTTCTCCTACGGAGAAGTGGGGACAAGTCATGGAGACTGGCCGGCTTTCCCTGCAACAGCCAGCCATGCAGGGCGTGCAGGTGGTGACCGGAGGGGTGAGGAGCCAGTGTAAACTGCACTGATGCGCTCACCACTTTCCTGGTAGTGGTCAGGGATGCTGGTGAGTGGGCACAAGCCTTGCATTTGGGTGGCCTCCTGAGCAGCTATTGTGGGACCTCTGGTGGCCTTGAAGCAGAGCTACTCCACTGGCTGAGTTGTGGCAAAAGCACATCATCTAGGGGACAGAGGGCTGACTCCCCATGCATGCCCACTTTCTGTCCATCAGACACAGGGTGGCCCCACAGGCCCAGTGCAGGGAAGACTTGTGTGGGGCTCTCAGGAGCGGTGCTTTCCTATCCTCCTGCCCCTCTCAGAGAGCTTCCAGACCATCCAGTGTCACGAGACCTTGTTCAGAGCTCAAGTGTGTATCACTTCAGAGAGGAAGGTAGCAGCTGACACCTCTAACTTTCTTCCTTGAGCCACCAGCCAAGAAGGCTAGAGTCATGCTCAGGATCAGCTGAGAGACGGGCAGTAAGAAGTTAACACAGGAAGGGTGATGCATGTTCCATTGCAATGCCCGTGCTTTCTTTCTCTTTTTTTCCTTTTGTATGACCCTGGGGATTGAACTCAAGGCCTTTGCACTAAGCTATATCTCCAGCCAATTAAAAAAAATTTTTTTTGAGACAGAGTCTCATCAAGTTGCTAGATTACTTGGGTTGGGCTTGAACTCATGATCCTCCCGCCTCAGCCTCCCAGAGTGCTGGGATTACAGATGGGTGCCACCACACCTGGCTTACTTTACTTTTCAGATGTATTGCCTTTCCTCTGCAGTGAATTAAAATCATAAAATAATAAGAATCACATTCACATGTCTATCGTTTCCTCCCCTTTGGTGACCCAGTGATTTCCAAATCCATGTTTTTTTTCTGCGACTGTTGTGGTAATTGTTCCTTTGGATGTTGCACCAGGCTCATAAAAAGGCGAAGTGGGATATTTTATTATTTCTATTACGGCTATTTCTAGCAATGGCTAAGATGTGATCAAAGCACTGTGAGGCTCATCCCAGCCTGAGTCTCTGGCGTCTCAAGCATCACTTGTTTCTTCCTGTGCCCGGGATAAACCCTCAGGAGCAGATGGCTTTCTGCCTCCCTCTTCCTCTGTCTGAAGCCCATGTTTTGAGGAACACATTTGCTTTGCAAAATCCCCAGGCATTTCCAGGCGGGGTGTCTTTCTCAAGCCCAGGGCACTGTGCTCTTATAGGGGGATTCGGGACCAGTGAGTTTGGGGAGGAAGATGAGCTTCCATTCAGAGCAGCCTGAATCTATGGTAAGGCTTAGAAACGCAGAGAACCTAGACAGCCTACCCTCTCTGAAGCTCAGTTTCTTCATTTCAAAAATGGAATTACTGATGAAATGAAAAAGAAAATACTCTCTATGAGGTCATTTAAGGAGTGCACAGTGAGCATAAGCTATCGCTCTGGAAGCAACTAGGCTCGCCATTCTGCCAGCAATGCTGGGCACAGTGAGTTCTCACTTTGGACCTGATATTGTGATCAGGCTTCATCCCCACCTTCATGTGGACTCTGGTCTGCTCTGATTGCTCCAGGGTTGCCCTGATCCTATTACATTTCATTAAACACTCATGGGACCCCTGTTATATACATAAGTCTCTAGGCAAGATACACAAAGGGTGATTTACAGGAATATAGACAACAGCCCTGCCCTCAGGCAGTGGTTTCCTTTCTAGATCATTTTTTCCCTGTAGCCTCAACAGTGCCCCACCACCCAGGTTCCTGTCCCTCCCTCCCTCACTTGCTAGAGACACTAGCTAGTTCCGCCTGGAGCTAACAGCCTCTCTCCCACCCCCAAGTGCTGTCCAAGGGTATGACTTCTAGCCAAGCTCTGCCTTGTGTACATCTGATCTCCTCTGTTGAAGACATGGGTGAGGGTAACAAAAATACTAACATTAATGAGCCCTTGCCAGTGGCCAGGTACTACTGCAAACATTTCGCATATATACCAGCATTTTTTGTTCTTACATCTCTTCACCGAGATAGTGATTACAGTGAGGAACCCAGGACATGCTATTTTGCT
Source organism: Dinomys branickii (assembly GCA_004027595.1). Classification (NCBI taxonomy): domain Eukaryota; kingdom Metazoa; phylum Chordata; class Mammalia; order Rodentia; family Dinomyidae; genus Dinomys; species Dinomys branickii. The sequence continues at coordinate 16,922 of PVLD010007157.1, read as the reverse complement.
TCAGAAATAATAGCTAATCTGGCAACAGAGCCAGGAGTTGAAAGCAAGCAATCAGGGTCCAGAGTCTGTGTCTTAAACTCCACACTGTTACCACATCTGAGCATTTGGCATGCCTCCTCAGACAAAGACACTTCCTGGCATCCCCTCTGCTTTGTCCTCAGCAGCCCTGATTTGTTAGACCAGCTGTTGCTTGGTTAATTCTTTGTAGAGCAGCACCCCTCCTGTGAGATGATATTTTCCCTTAGGCATCGGCCTTTGCCTGTTTGACCGTTAGTAGGGGAGGTTTCTAGAATCTGTGTATTATTTTTGCCTATAGTATTTTTAATATTTAATTTTCACTTAGGTTGACCTCATTGCAGAGAAAGTCGGGGAGGGGGCAAAATTTTCTTTCAATCTGATTTGAGATTGGCATTCTTTCTGTCAGTTCTCTGGGAAGATGAACTTATCAGGACAGATGGCAGCTAGGTAGGGACATGATGTATGGTTTCCCAGATTTGCACTGGAGTAGTTATGGACAAGAAGTGAGAGAGAAACACTTCTGCAGTACTAGAAATTAGGAAGACAGACTAAGGAAGTGCCAGAATTCCTACTACCTACAGCTTAGACAGAGCCTGAGGTAGACAAGCTGGGTCAACAGAGAAGACACTGGGAAATTCCATCTCATTTTACTGAGTTGTGGATTCTAGAATTCTGGAGCCTTCACCAATTTAATGATTAAGCAACAATGTCTGCCTTGGTTATGGGCATGTTACCCAATCAAGCTCTTTTGATGTAATTTCTTTTTTCATTTCCACTTGAGCAGTGCCGTTTGGGTGATGCAACTGGCCAGCAATAGTCAGAATGCAGGTGAGGGACGCTGACGGTGATAAATGAACAAGACGGGAATGCGGAAGAACACACTGCGGGAACAGCAGTATAAGCCTGCGTCTGAAAAGGAAAGAAATACAGACTATCAAGTGATTTACAAATAAACTGTCCTTCTAAGTATTGTTTCTAAAAGGATGAGGCTGAGGAAACAGACCCTTTATCTATTCAAAAAGCTACGCTATACAATTGATTTTTAAAGAGTATAAATTTGGAGGGAGCTTTGAAGTGAAGCAGCTTTCCAGCTGAGGATTTGAAAGGAAGATTCCAGCAGCGTTCACGTTTATTGCTGGAATAAGTGATTCCTTGCACTGTAAATCCTGGCCAACTTCAGACATGGAAAGCCCGTGTGATCATTCAAGCCTGAGTAAATCATAAAAAAAAAAAAAAAAATTTGCCAGGAAGACAAAGCAAAATAAAAGATCATTAATGTCAAGATGTAGAAGGAAGGTGGTGGACTTTTAAATTAAGATTTATTGCGAGAAATGCTCATCAGCTGACCACCTCCATATTCGTTCCAAAAAATGCTGAAACAGTGAACAATAGTGAACAATGTTAAAAGTAAACAGCCCAAAGTAGGGAAGTAGTGATACTAAGGCAACCAGATAATACTGAGGTGTCTCAATAATTGGCATTATAAACATGGTCAGAAAGTAAAAGGAAATATTAAAAAGTGGTAGAGGAACATATAGACCTAAAAATGTTATTTGTAAGGATCATCATAAACTTTGGAATCATTTGCTATTCCAGAGAACTAGAAAGGTAGACATGAGAAATGGGAAACCTCTCATTTCCCTGTATCATTTATTAGGGGCAAGATTCATTCAGGCAAAAGTCAAATATAGTGCTTCTTTTCTAGGAGAGAAATGTACATTGGAACACTTTAAAATTTGTACTTGAGTTAATTATTAGTACAATTATCAACAGTATATATTTTCTAAATGATCAGATTTATAAAAGGATAGAAGACAGTTTTCACTTGGTGAAAGACAGCTTTCAACAACAGAGAACAGTCAGAAACACAAAGCATGGTTACAGAGTCCATCATAAATATAATCAGTTGAATGGATTACATTCAAATAGGTTCACAGATACAGGGTGCATAATAACAAAAAGAGAGATACACATGAAATTTAAAATAAAAATAAAAAAGAAGTGGAAAACTGTTATGAACCATGAAACTGTTTTGACTTATGCTTATAAATATTCAAGCTTTAAAGGCAGCTATTTATTCCATTACCACAACATGATGATTGTTTTCTTTTCTCATTCAATTAATAGGTAGCCTTTAAAAAATCAAGACCAAGGACCATTTTCTTTGATATGTGTTGTCTTCTATAGCCCATAAATTAAGCACACGAAATCCCTTGTAGGTAGGATTTCTAGTCTCATCAACTGAAACCCAATTTTTATTGCCCTGACCAAGAATAAAGTGGTTCTAATAGTCCTATTTACCATTTTATAAGTTCTCTTTTGGATAATGGTCTGGTGAATTGTTCAAGATCAAACCTTGATATTGTGACTAAAACTGAGCTCACATTAGAGCAATTACTCGGCCATTTGCACGTATGAAGTAATCGCCTCAGACAAACACTCCTGTGCAACTCAAAGTGTCAGTCATCATTAATATTACTGTGGTGTGAGGTGAATTACATGGTTGGTATTTCATATACAACATGTTGTGCCTTTATTTTTGCCTTAGCCTAGTTTTTCAGGGTGAATAGACCTTTCTATGAGGGGAATCTCAGTGGTGGTTCTATGTATGTATGAGGCTATGTGGTGCCATTATTTATTTGAGTACAATTCTTTGAATTTAATCAGTCTTATTATTTTAAAAATAAATAATTGTAGGCTAGACTGTATCTCTAAGTGTAAATAATTAAAACTATAGCCACATGACCAATGTTAGTATGTTATAGTTCTTGGGAAACTCAGAGTAGCCTCTAAGTTTTTTTAACTTGTCATTAAATCTAGGATCTGTATGGTAGGGAACTACAGCTTGGGATTTCCACTGAGCTTGACCCCAGCACACATGTGACAATTTAGGGACACAGGATGGGTGGTGTGAATCTAGTACAAGTTGTTAATTTACAAAAAGTGGTATATTTTCTACTAAATGCTGGGAACAATTATCACCGAGCATGCACTTTAGATATAAAGAGTTGTAAAGTTATAATATGTGCAGTTATAAAGTAATGTGAAAGAGATTTAGGTAAATGACTATGAGAATTGAGAACAAGTTTAGGCCAATAAGACCCACTTCAGGTCTTTCATTCTAAGCTGTGTTGGACCCCAAGTTATGGTTCGTTCCAGAATCAGATGAGCTAAGATGATAAATTATGTCATCTTTAGTACATGCCACTCCCAACTGGAGGGTCAAGAAATGCTTTTTACACCTGACTCTTTTATGTATTCTTTTGTTCAGTTTGAACGTGTCACAAGCATTTAGCAGTCTCCATGTAAGTTACATAGAGAGTGCTGAAATTAGATGTCTACAGAACTGAGTGACAGAGTGATCACTTTCAGGATGATAAAGGACAGTAGGGGATGTGCACATACTAACAAATAGTTTGACTGTATTTGGTACAGGTATCATACATGCTGAGTTTCTATATACACACATGAGACACAAAGCAGAGAGGAGGGTACCTAGATCAAATTGTTTGCTTATGGATGGCCCCTAAGAGTAATAACTCTCTAAACTCGTTTCTAAGTGATCAATAGGAAATGGTGAGGTTAAGACCTGAGAGGAAGGTGGTCCAGCAGAAGGAAGCACAGAGAAAAAGCAAAGATCCAGGGTTGCAACTATGGCTCAAGAAGCCGTGAGGAACCAAGAGTACATCCATGAGTCGGATGGGAAGAACACACAGTCCTTAGTGGCATCTCATAAATGAGGGGAAGGACCTGAGGAAAGACACAGACAGTCAGACACAGGAGATAGGCCCCATTGGCAGGGATCAAAGTCCAGCATGGAGGTAGGTGTTAATGGAAACAGAATTGAGTGATGGAGTTTAAAAATGAGAAGTCATTCAGGTTATTAGAGCACACATCAGCAAGAGAGAAGCCAAGAAAGACTTTGCTCATTACTGTGACCTTCATTCTATGCACAATACAGAGTTATTTATTTAAAAACAATGAATCATCTTGTTTTAGGAAGACCACATCCAGTGCTGTGTGGAGAAGGGAGTAGAGAGGAGGGGAAATGGCTGGGGACACCAGGCAGAGTCCAAGATGAAGCGCTATGGGCTCAAATCAGACACAGGGATGGGGACAAGTCTGAGCTGTTTATGTGTCTATGTAGGTCTGTGGGATAGACTTCCTTGTCTCCTGCCACATGGGCCAGGATGTGCCCTCCCATGAGGTAAGCCTCTTAAATGGAAAAGTAAGAATCCCCAAATGAACAAGGTCCATAAAGTTGAGTTCTCTCCTTTTTAATCAGAAAGATGTGGAGGCAGAAAATCTCTTTCTCTACTCTAGAAACTCTCTCTTCCTTCCCTGTGGCCTTCAGATCCAAATATCTAGTCCCTTACTCAGAGAAACTCTCCCCTTTTTAAAGCATGCTCCTCATTCCCCCACCCCATTCTCTACTGCCATGCCACATTCTCCATTCATGCCCTTTGCTGTAGTTGGAAAATGTGACTTCAATATCTTTCCTCTCTTTGTTATCCTTTGCCCACTTTGAACTCTTACAGGACAGGGTATATACCTATGGTGTGTATTAGTGAGTGTTCAAAGTTTTCCATGGAAACTCATTGTTTGTAAGCTCCTAAACATGAAGCCAAGTATTCTTTCTTTTAGTGTCCTGAAGTGAGCTTTCAAATCTCTCTGAACATGATCGTCGGGCCTTGTGTAGATATCCTTTGCTCTTGCCCATGTAGGGAAACCACAGGGCATTGTGAACTCTGCCAAGGTCCTACCACCATGGATGAGAAAGCAATGACTGGAAATTGCCATGGACCCTGGGAACGGAGTAGCTAATTTGGATCAAAATTTTGCACCCCTATAATAGAAGGTGTTGTTCTTTAAAAGATGCTAAACTTCACAAAGGAAAAGAGTTTGATCTATGACCTTAGATTTCTCTTTCTGAAGATATATCCAAAGTGGAATTGCCAGAATAATGAGAATGAATACTATAATGCTTAATTACAGCTCCATAAAAATATAAATAAGGTTGTCAGTCATTTATAATTATCTCTTGATCTGATCCTTCCGGAGAGGAAGGAGTGAATTATGCTCCCTTTGGAGGTGAATTAACTCTTTCTGGCTCCTTATTGCGATAAAGCTATAATTTTCTATGTGCAATGCTTGCAGCAAAACAGTGCAATTATAATCCAAACAGAGGCAATTTACTTACTGGTAGGATTAGTGCTCTTGGTTCATATTTATGAGGAGTCAAACATCAAATGGAGGCTGTCTCTGTGTAACCACCTTGTGGCCAGAGTTATTGGAGTAGAGTTGTGACTTGTCTCTAACAAGTGCTGGCTCCTCCATGAAGACCATGCAGCCTAGCCAGCTCCAGCCCACACTGTTTGCCTGCTAATGGCCTGAGACCTCTCCTCAGAGGTCCTACAGTGCACAGCTGGTGACTGTACTCTTCCAGTCCAGACCCCTGGGACATGACTAGTGCATCAGTGGTGAGAGCAGGCCTGTGTTCTCTAGGAGGATGGCAGAGATGCATCCTGGGAGACTAGCCCTGTGGATTACACAAGGTAGTGGAGGGCTGAGGGCTGTAGATCATTTGGTAAAAAGTGACACACGTCAGAATTACGAAGTGCACTAACAGGAAGCAAAGCCATCTACAGGCTTTGGTGTCCCATGGAGATAAACGGAGGAACTTCAGCTAGGCATGGACTAGGAGAGGGTTGAAGCTGGCTGCTTTCCTTTGGCTCTACTTGCTATTTACTCCTCTCCAGAGGCTCCAAGTGAAGTCCAAGCTGCGGAAGCCAGCGCTGGAAGACTTGATCATTCAGTGAGCTCAAGGCTACCATTTCTGCTCCTTGTAATGTGGCCATGGCTGGCCTCAGTCTCTGAGACCTGCCTCTGGGTAGTCAAGACTTGGCTTTCCATCCTATCCAGCTTCCTGGTTTCCCCCAGCATCTCCTACCTTGTACTTTCTTAGTTTTTGCTTTTCTGTTTAAAGACTGCAGAGGTTTGTTCAAAAGGATACAGAGGTGACCCCCAGGATGGCACGTAGGTATCTGAGGAAGTCCTGAGGCCTCCTCTCAGTCACCGCAGTGCATACAGCTGCTCACCTTGGCCAATCGAAGCATTTGAACTCCTTATTTACACAGCCAGTGTCCTGAGCAGGACCTGTGGCCACATTCCCTGGTGATGCCATCTACAAGCTCCTGAGCAATGGGTCTGGGGAGGAATAGGAGGTTGAGTGCGGTCACCACTGTGGTTATAGCCCCATGTCCCAGACACCAACAAGAGGCTTTTTCTCCTCTCCCTTGAAGGAAATGACTTCAAATGATACTAAAAGTATGACAGATGAGAGACATCCAAACCCGCAGCATGTTTGTCTTTCTAATTTCCCCAGACTTTCCTTGCTCTGGAGCATAAAAACAAGAGAGGGAACAGTCCCTTTTCTCAGTGTGGACACTGGCATCTGTCAGATTCTCTTGGGTGAAAGCCCCACTCCCCCATCCCCACCCCGGAAAAAATGTGTGGTAAAATATGGGCTTGAAGTCTAAACACCACTATTTTTAGCCATTTGCTTCTCTGTTGACAAGTGCAAAAGGCAGGGTGAACTCTTGAATGCAAATCTGAGAGAGAGAGCTTCCTCCTCAGAATCTGCAAGTGCAGATGATCCCCTCTTTCTTTGGTGGCAGATTCCTATCTTGATGCTATCTTTGTGCCTTACAAGTCTGCAAAGCCAGCTGGGAGACTATAATTCCCAGTGTCCCTTGCAACTAGGTGTGGCCATATGACCTGGCTTACAAGACAGAAGCTGTGTTGGTGGACTTTAGGTGGCAACTTGCCAGAATTACGGGATCCTCACATTGTGAATACCATCCTCTTTCTGCATATGTCTGTGAGGGGGTTTCCAGAAGAGCTCAGCCTTGAATCATTGGGTCAGTTAAGGAAGCCCTTCACAACCTCTAGGCACAGGGTCTAGGGGGATCAAGGCTTTCTCTGTTTAGGAGCCAGGACTTCTGTCCTTGGGCATCAGGGATCCAAGTTTTCTGGACTCTGGACCCTGGAACTTGCACCAGTGACCCCCAAGTTATCAGATCTAAAGCTTGAACTAAGACTTATACCATCAGCTGCCCTAGTTCTGCCTCTGGACTCACACTGACTTCCCCAGGTTTCCCACCTGCAGGCACACATGAAGGGGCCTCTGGGTCTTCAAAGTCATGAAGTCATGAGTCCTTTCCCATAGTAAATCCCTTTATGTAGTCTATATATGTATGTATGTATGTATTTATCTAGGTATCTATCTATCCATATCTATCTATCACCTATCTATTCATTCTTCCACCATATACCTACCTACATATCTGTGTCCTATTGAATCTTTTTCTCTGGGGAATCCTAATACAAAATTCAAGGTGTTACCTATTACTAAACAGAAGAGTTCTATAAAGGTACTGACTCTCCTGAAAACTCTTTCTGACACTTGAACTTTTAAATTCCTGGTGGGGAATAATGGAACAACCTCTGTCTTGAGCTGTGAGGTGTTGGTCAGGCTGGAAGCAACAGGCCAGGTCGGAGAAGCAGAACACAGGACTTTAGGACTCTTGAAATCATCATACAAGTTCTTTTTGGATTTTTGCATAAGAGTGAAATACGTAGATATCTATCTTGTTTAAACCATGTGTTTTTAAATGTGTTATGTTCTGCTTGGTACATTTACTCCTTTAAAATATCTGGCTGCACAAGGGTGATATATTAGTAATCTGCTGAGACATTCAGTCCATCTGATGACAACCACCGGCGCTATTATGTGCTGGCTAGGGAGCTCAGCGTGCTGTTTTGTTGACAATGATTGTTCTGTTGATTTCAGGCTAACTGGAAATAACCTTGTGCCTGTTCTTCACTGGAATGTCACTACCTGATCCAACCTGGGCTGGAAGAAAGTTCTCTTGCAAAAGTTCTAAAAATCAGAAATACTTTCTCTTCCTCTGCCTCTTATTTTTGATTAGACCCTTGACTTCATTTTTTCACTTCTCAAAAACTAGGGATCCTGTGTCATGCACATACCACAACATTGCTCATAAGAATAACCAATCAGGTAACACTGAAAATAAAAAGTCACAAATATATTTGATGATGGTAATGAAATGCCGATAGTAATGGCTGTTTTATTCTTACTTTGGCAATTTAGCTGAAGGATCTGCACATTTTTAATAAGTAGCCAGCTAATGCACGCCTTAGGTTTCATTGGCCACATAGTCTCTGTCATAATCGCTCAGCTGCTGGGCCACGATCACATGAGACAAGCCATCTCAATACATAAACAGAGGAGTTTGTGTTCCAAGACAAATGACAGGGGTGGATTTGGTCCACAGGTAATGTGTTAACCCCTGATCTAAAGGAAAGATTCTGAAATAAGGGGCCAGGTTCTGCAGGTCCTTTGGAAACTGAGAAAAGACATTGTATGAAGAGACAAACTTAGTTTGTACAGCGGCCATTGGAGCGGGATGACAGGAAGGTTGTCCACACAGATTCTGGGGTGCTAGGTGGCACTGTGACCCGTGGGTGACTTCAGGATACTCTGCAGTTTGGCAGTGGCAGGGCTGGTGTCTGTGAGGCATATGCACTTCCCAGAGGCAGGTGGGTGAAGGTGGAGATATATTTTTCTGAAAATAAGAGGAAGAGCTTTTGCAAATGTAAGCATGATCTATTCAGTTACTCTCCCCTCTCTGCATATGGGTAAGGGCTCTGAGGCACAGCGTATCTGATAGCTTCCCACCCAAGTCTTCTGCGAGTCACACTGTATTAGGAGCCAGGCTCCTCTCTACCTGGTTGGAAATAGAATAAGTATGAAGAGGTGCAAATCAAGGCAAGGCTGAAAGGGACTGAACTGCTACCAGCAGCGCACCATATTCCCCTCCGGAGCCGGGAAGTGGTGCTCAAAGTGAGGACCAGAGCTCCCCCAGAGTGAACCTAAGCTATTTTCAGTGCCAGCAAGGTCCCCAACTCCTCAGAGGATGACAACAACCAAGTTCATCAGGAAATCCAGCGTGACGAGCTCCTCCAGCAGATCCAACAGCCTTTTTCTGCTCCCAACAGCCCCAACTTCTTCTTCTCCAGTTCTGCCTCTTATGCTGCTGTCAACAATCCCCAGGCGGGCCTCCCGCACCCAGCACCACGCTTACTCAGCTCAGCTGGGGGTTATAAGCTGACCACCAGTTATCAGTCCACTACAAATGGACACTCAGGCCTTTTGTTAAAAGGTGATGAAGAATTTCACGATGGCTGCAGCATGGCATGACCCACACAGCACGGGATGGGCTAAGAACAAGGGCTGAATGACATTTGCATATTCACAAGGCTGGTCCTACTCCCAGCTCAGTTTATGAAACTCCCTATTTCCTCCCTAAAAGATATAGATTTCTTTATTTGCATTGTACCCCACAGATGTTTCCACTTGTCCTGTGGGGGTTCTTCACTAGGCTCTTAGTGTCTGAAGACAAGATCTGAATGTTGGTTAATATTGTCTATTCCACAGCTACCTCTGAACATAGTACAGGGCAGATTCTTAGGATGTGTTTGTTGAATGACTAAATGAGCTAACATAGTGTCTATAACTTGATTTCTGTGGGATGCCCTTGTTAGCTCATCAATGCTTTATACCATTTTACATTTGGTGCTTTTATTTATATTAGGAGAAATTCTAAGAAATTCTAAGAAAGTACCATAGTGCATTAAATTTACAGTTTCTGTATCTGAAATACAGAATATTTCAAACCTTATTTAAATACAGACATTGAAAATAAAATTAGTGAGAGGAAATACATTCTGTTGTCATTTATAGTTCTATTCATGTACTTTGATACCTGCATTAGGTGCTGCATTTTACATATAGCTTACAGAATAGCTTGTGCTTCAAACAACGCTGTGCTATTACAGTGATACTCAGAAGGAGGCAGGTTTTGGCTTCTCCACCTGACTTCTCTTTGGTAAACGAATATTATACTCAGGATGGGAACCTGTTTCAGACAAATGCACAAAGCTGGAACTATTAGGAATGTGACAAGCCATGATATTCCACTTGATAAATTGTACTGCTATCAAAAGGGACAGTTACAAAGAGTTTTTAAATTTTGAATCTAGCTTTTTATTTTTTTTTTTAATTTTTTTTTTTTTTGCGGTACTGGGGATCGAACTCAGGACCCTGCGCTTGCTAGGGAAGCGCTTATTCCATTGAGCTATATCCCCAGCCCGGAGTTTTTAAATTTTGGAAAGATGTTTATACTATAGTCCTGAATGATTTAGGATTTCAGCAATGTATGTGCTGTATGATCTCAACTATTAGCGTGTACAGAGGAAGGAAGACAAAACATCTATAAATTTTAATTTTGATTTTTTTTCCTGTGAGATTGTATTGAGATGTGATAGAAAAATACAGTGAATGTTTGTTTTTTAAATTATCATATTAAAAGACACATTGCCATTAACTATTCTTGAAATCTTCCCCCTCACTTTAGACATGCTGATCCCACCACACTTGCCTCTTTCTGAAGCTGGTCTTGAAGTGCTCTCTCCTGAGAGTCTTCATTTGTGCTGTCTTGGCTGCCTGGCTGTCTTGAATCAATTTAAGATGTTCCCTTCTCAGGGTCACTTGGACTTTGGGGAAGTTCAGAAACCACACGGTGCCAAACACAGTAAGCTGGATAAGGACACGCTATGATGTTTTTATGAGCTGCCTTTCTGCAGCAGAGCTTGGCAGCACCATTCACTTTATTTTACAGTGCACCTCATGAAGACCCTCAGGAAAGAGGACCTCCAGAGCTGCTTCAGAAAGTGGCAAGATCAATGGGATAAATGTGCGTTTTTATGGTCATTTTTTTCAATTTAAAAATTCACAGTTGTCCATCATACTTTGTATGTGATTATTTTCTTTTTATTTTTCTACTGTCTCTCCTTTTAATAAGCTTATCCAAATATATATGTATGTCTATATACACACACATGCAGGCACAAAGTTTCCAGATCTTCTACTTTTCTATTTTTTAATCTGCGTTTCCTATCTTCTGTTTCTGCTCCTGATCACTTTGGTTTGCATGTGGCTCATAATGACCACCCTACATCCACTCCACCACGTGCCATGTTGTGAGCATAGACTTTCACTGCCAGCTGCTCATTCTGTGTATTCTCAACGGAAGGAGCTGAAGTCCCTCAGCACTTGTAAACCACTTCATAAGCCCCTGAGAGCCCTGTGTATTAACCGCTCTGGGTTCACATGCTCTGCTCTCTTCCACAAAAAGAAAACAGAAAGAAAGATAACAAAACAAAAAACCTTTCACCTCTGACTTCTCGTTGTGAAGGACTCTCAGGCTGCTAGAGGCAGGAGGAAAAATTCAGATTACATGATGCCTGAGGCCTAAATCCCTGTGAATGACCATTGCTCAAGCAGTAGTTTTGGTAACCTGATGAACATTGAAAAAAAAGAATCCTGGTTTTTGAAAGTTAATAGAACTACCTCAAGTCCAATAGACATCATTAACCCTGCTGAGCAGGGCTGTATAAACTAACTGATGGGATCTTTCTAACAAATATTTAATGGTATTTTAGTACAGGAAAACAGGTGTGGGAATAACACAATTTATTGTATTTCACATGGACATACTATTGCCTATGTTGAGCATATTAAAAAAGGAATTGGGAATCCCAAAACATATAAATACATGCAGAGAGAGAAAGAGAGGCACAGTTTTGCCTAAACACCAGTTATAATAGTTACTTAGGGCACTGACACCTCTTTGCTCAAAATGAAAATAAAATAATGAAAATTCTCTTGTTTTCACTACTATTAGATTACACTTGGCAAAACTATAAGCAAAAAAGTAGAAAACCTTGCTTCTGGCATCAAGACATGACAGTTTAACTAAGAGTCTAAGAGAAAGATAGTTAAGAGGTGGAACATGGCCTTAATGATAGAGCAATGCAAAATTTACTCAGAAAATGAAAGCACCCATAAAGAAAACAAGTGCCCTCGTGGCTCTTTCCATGGTAGACCTGGGGTTCTTTAGCTCCTATGAGTCCATTATTTCATAACCTGGTAAAGAAATAATCATATGGTATGGTGGTGCTTAAGGATTTCAAGGAAGAAAATTAATACTTATCAACAGTGTATTGTATTTCCTCATTTAAATGGTCTCACACAAAGTCTCTCATTTAATCCTCAGAAAAATGTTGTACTTTAGGTACAATGTTTGCAATATCTCGGGAAACTAAGACTTAAAGAGTTGATATCGTCAGGCTTCCTGTCCATCTATGTTTTCTATGTTCCTGTTTCTGTCCTTATTGCTAGTATTATGGAGCCAGCAGTGCCCATTCATTCAAAGCCCACGTACAGCAAAGAGCACCCTGTCTGAGAAGTGTATAAACAGTGAGAAATACAGTTTTCTTCCACTGAGCTTGCTCTCTGTCAAATATCTAGTTAGAAAATCAAGGCCTTCTTCTTTGCACTTACGTGTTAGGAAAAATCTCATAAATGCATTTGGTTTCAGGCAAGACACAGCTAACCTCAAAGATGAATGCTATTTAACTTCTCTCTGTTTTTCAGAAATTATTGTTGGCCCAGGCCAAGAGATGCCCAGGTTTCCATTTTCTTTCTGTTTTGTTAAAATGTTGCTGTTCAGCTGCTTACATGCAGGTTGCCTCATGGTCATACCCAGAACCACCTCACCCCGCACACACTTCCCTGATTCTTTCAGAAGGGGAGTTAGGCAGTTGCGTGGTGTGGCTGCCTTTCCCTTGCCTTGCATCAGAACTGAAGCTTATCCACACTCTTCTGAGAATGTTCAAAATGATAGAAGCTTGAGTGACAATAGTGGGAATCATCAGGGCCACCAGGAAAGAAATAATTAAGGTGTGTGTGCATAGAGGTGAAGAACCCAGATGAGATCTTAATAACATGTAATATGAGGGAAACAGTCAAATTTATGGATCCAACAAGACACTTCAGGTAAGACACTCCAGACAAGCAGAAAGGACACAGAAAAAAGACCCCACGTGACTGAAAAGAAGATAAACACACTCAGACTGAGCCAGCAAATACAAAAAAGAGGCCTCTAACATCACCGTTACAAGGAGCCACTTGGGTACATGTGGCTTTGTACTGCTGGCAAACAGTGCATGAAGATTCTTGTGATAATGGGATTTTGCTGCCTTCTCTGCCTTAGTTTATCAGATACTGCGGTCTCCATCTCTGCCTTTATCAGATAATGACATCAGCAAGAGGGCAGAATAGGAGTTTCCTGGCTTCATTCCCCCTCTACAGAAACCAAACTCATGCCTGCCCATAGGCTGGAACGCCCAACAACATAGGAATGAGGCAGAGACATTCCCAAGGAGCACACAGTTGAGAAGATCCTTAATTGAACTGACAGAAGAACTATCATTTTTTGAGCTTGCCAGCCTTCCAAACTCTGGACGTGACACACACAGAGAATTTCCCTGCACCCATGAGTTTCTACAGAGGGAAGAGAAAATTAAAGATGGACACTCACCTTCCACATTATCCTGAGGGCTTCCACAGGAGATACACTGTTGTATCCTTTCATGGAAGCATTAGGGGTGCCAGCATGTCCATCAGCTTCTGTTGCGTGACCAGTAGCCAGATAAACCAGCACAAGGGGGCGGAAGGGTTCACTGTGGCTCAGAGTTTCAGCGGCTTCTTTCCCTGACTGCTGGCTCTGTTATTTGAGGGTCTGTAGTGAGGAAGCACATCATGGTGAGGAGCATGTGATGGGTACAACTATGCAAGTCAGAGCAGCCAGCAGAAGCACTAGACCAGAGGAAGAAGTCGGCAACACTGCACTCAGGAAGCAGTTGTAGATTGGCAGCGGAGTCCTCCTGCTTGCGTTAAGTTTTCCCAGGTCTGGAAATAACTGAGGTCAGTGAATAAGTCTTGGTGCAATGATCAAATTTGAATGTTCACAATATGTCTTCCCCAAATTGAGAAGCAACTGCTGGTCAAATGAATACGTTTCTATTATATAATGAAGAAATATCACCACCAAAGTATGTCTACAAAAGCCAAGAGAGGTACAGCCTCTTCAAATGCACAGAAATTAACCCAAGGACAAAAGGATTATGAAAAATCAGGACTATATGACTCAAACAAAGAAACAATGAAATCCCCAGGAATGAGCTCACAAGAAATGCAGTTCTATAAAATCCCTGCCAAAGAATTCAGAATAATTATTTTCAAAAAGTTCAAGGAACTAAAGAAAAAACAAACAGAAAATTAAGTTAAAGTTGTAAAACAAGTACTGAAAAGAGAAGTTTGACAAAAGAATAAAAAGAATTAATACCAAATAGAGATTAGAAAAAAGAATACAATAACTGAATTTGAAAATGTAATAAAAAGCTTTTAACAACAGAATTGATAGAGTAAAAGCATTAGTCAGTTTGAAAGCAAAACATGTGAAATTATATAATAAGAAAAAGAATAAAGAAGGCCTACTGGAATTATGGAACATCATCAATGTGCTAACTTTCACACAATAGAGTGCATAAAGGTGTATATATATATATATGTGTGTGTGTGTGTGTGTGTGTGTGTGTGTGTATAATATTTACTTCAGGAAAGAAAGATCCCAAATTTTCCAAGCCTGGGGAAACCCTGCAATACCCAAGAGCAAAAAATTCAGAGTGGACCAATAAAATTCAACTCAAAAGGCATTCACTAAGATACATAATGATCAAATGATCAGAAAATCAAAGGTAAAGAACACTAAAAAGAGTAGAAGGAATATAGGTATACCACATTCAAAGGAGCCCCAATACAGCTTTCAATAAATTTCTCAGCAGAAATTCTTCAGGCCAGGAGACGATGGGATAATATATGTCAAGGGCTAAAGGAAAAAAAAAAAAAAACCCTGCTAACTAATACTGTCATGCCATGGTACTCTATTTCTTTAAAACTCAGATTTGGTGCTTGATGCATTTTGACCACAAAAATTTTGTTCCCAGTATTCATTTTTTTGTGCAAGTATGCTAGAACTTGTAAGTGTGACTGCTTTATGACTTGCTGCCCTTTCCAGCTAAAACAATTTGTTTTGTTCTCATATTTTTTGGTAGTACTCATGATTCCTGGAACTGATTAATGATGAGCACTGAGGTAACACTACAATATTGTACCCAGGAAAGCTGTCCTTCAGAAATGAAAAAGACAAAGTCATTTCTAGACAAACAAAAGCTGACAAAGTGCCCCACCAGAAGTACTATCTTATCTTATAAGACATGTTAAGGTGAGTTCTTCCAGATGAAAAATGTATGTTAATGAGTGACATGAAAATAACTGAAAGTATGAATTCATTAGTGAAAGTAAGAAGACAGTTAAATTCAGAGTATTCTAATAATGTAAGCATGATGGATAAACTGCTTAAATTATTAGTATGAAACTTAAAAGGCAAAACTATAAAAGTAATAACTTGAACAATTTGTCCTACACTCTATATAGAAAGGTGAAAGTTGTGATCATAAAAACTTAACTGGGTGTGGTGGCACATGCCGCTAATCCGAGCACTTGAGAGGCTGGAGAGGAAGGATTGCTGTACATTTGAGGACAGCCTGGGTTACATATTGAGTTCAACTCCAGCCTGGACTACATACTGAGACTGTCTCAAAGCACACACACACACACACACACACACACACACAAGTCAAAACATGGAAAAATGAATTAAAATAGTTTGATTTTGTTTCAATCCATATGAAGTTGTTACAAGCCTAAAGTAAGCTGCTATAATTACATGATTTTGTAAGCCTCACAGTAACACTAAGTAAAAACCTATAATATATACATTAACGAGAAAAAGCAAGGAATCCAAACATACTACTCTAGACAAAAATCACTAAAATACAAGAAAGACAGTGAAAAAATTAAGGAAAAAACCCTGCCCCAAAGCTGGAAGACAACAAAGTGCCTGTAGTAAGTCCTTGTCAATAAATAATTACATAGAGCCAAGGTTATAACTCAGTAGCATAGCACCTGCCTGGCAAGCACAAGGTCCTGCGTTCAATTCCTGATACAAAAAAAGATTACATAGAAGTAAAGGGATTAACGGCTCTGATTAAAAAGTAATTGAGTGGCTAAGTGGTTAAAAAATCAGACCCAACCATATGAATAAATTTATGACCACCAAATCAGCTGTACAAAAATGTTCTGAAGGATATTTTTAAAAGAGATAATGAAGACCACAATTCCAAGTACACCAATAGAAAGTGACCACCAGGTAAGGCAAACAATTAAACAGAAGGCAAAGACAGAGAAGCAACAACAGGAAAATAATAACACAAAAGTAAGTCAATACATATTAGTTAAAACCATCAATGTAAATTATCTAAATTCCAGAGATCGGCTTGCTGGCGGCGGAGACGCCCGGCAATCCCGCGTTTCGCGCCTGTCGGGCGAGCCGTGTGGAGGGCGCCGCCGAAAGCGAAAAGAGGGATTTGCTGGGCCCTGGCGCCCTGGGAACACGGACGCCTCGATCCCTCCCGCCACCCGAGCCAGCGCAGCCCCCCGGCGACTCCCGACAGAGATCGGCTTGTTGGCGGCGGAGACGCCAGGCGGTCCCACGTTTCGCGCGTGTCGGTCGAGCCGCGTGGAGGGCCCCAAACGCCGCCGGAAGCGGAGAGAGGGATTTCCTGGATCCTAGCGCCCTGAGAGCACGGACGGCTCGATCCTTCCCGCCTCCCGAGCCAGCGCAGCCCCCCGGCGACTCCCGACAGAGATCGGCTTGTTAGCGGCGGAGACGCCCGGCAATCCCACGTTTCGCGCGTGTCGGGCGAGCCGCGCGGGAGAGAGGGATTTGCTGGGTCCTGGCGCCCCGAGAATACAGACAGCTCGATCCCTCCCGCCCCCCCGACCCGGCGCAGCT